>OY796657.1:44399237-44584281 GCA_963680705.1 Rhagium mordax
ATATATATATATATATATATATATATATATATATATATATATATATATATATATATATATATATATATATATATATATATATATATATATATTTTTCAAAAAAAGAAGAAGAATTCTTCAAGTTGTGGCTAATCTGTGAGTTACTATTTTTTGTTTTTCACATAAAATGGCAGCTTTTCATAGTTACACAGATAGATTAATTAAAATTCCATTAAATAAAAATGCATTCGAAAAAGAAATGAACATAATTAAGCAAATTTCCATAGAAAATAATTATGATTCTAAATTAATTGATAAATTAGTAATTAAAAAACAAAATAAAATTATTCAAAATCAAGCTTATATACACAACACAGTTCAGGACATTCAAATTAACAATACACAAAATATAGAAAATAAATTTTACATTTCAATCACATATAACGGTAGCGTAAGCCAAAGAATTGCAAATATCTTGAAGCAAAACTACAAAATTTCATTTAAAAGCCCAAATACAACTACGATAAATTTAATTAACAATAAAGATAAGATTAACAAATTAGATAAGAAAGGTATATATAAACTCACCTGTAATTCGTGTGATAATTTCTACATAGGTAGAACTTATAGAAATTACAGAGTACGTATCGCAGAACATGTTAGAGCAATAAATCCAAACTCTGCAATAACCTCACATTTTGCCAAACACATAACAGATAACGGTAATGAATTTAATATAGAAAATAATTTCCATGTATTACATTACACAAATGTTAAAAACAATTATTTAAATAACCTAGAAGCACTTGAAATTTTAAAACACAGCAAACTTTTTCCTAATCAAATTATTAATCAACAAATAGAACCAAATGATAATCCTGTTTATGAAATACTTATTACATAACTTTACCTGTTTTAAAAAAACTCAAAAAATATTCGTTAAAATAAAGTTTAGTAATAAACCAATACATTTCAATTTCTTTATTTCCCCAAGAACAGAACTCTTTTTAAATACAGATAAGTCTTCCCACCAACAGAGGGCGGGTTAGATGATTTTATAATTTCCTATATAAGGATATTTTTAAACGTTTTTAATGTTACAATAATGAACTATAGAGGGCACTCACATATTGACGAATAGAATGTCTGGTAAAGATAGTTTTTTATGAAAATTTTTTTTATTAAATTTTACTTCATTTTATTTCTGAAACACGAGTTGTTAACAAGAGTCGTAAATATATTATAGTTAATAAATTAAATAGCAAATTTGTAAAATTAAACTAGATTCAAAAATAGTTAACAATAAACAAAATCAATATTCTTGTAGAAAATTAAAATATTTAGACTAAAATTTAAAATGTTGAAATAAGTGAAGAAGACATAGTATTAAAGTAAGTAATTAATTCTGTAATAATAATATTTTTAAATAATTGTAAAAATAACTTTTAACTCTAAATAATATTTTAGCTTTTATATACACCTGAAGATGGTCACTAAAGTGTCCGAAACCTAGGTAGTGTAACATAAATAAAGTTTTGTGAGATAAAGGCCGTTAATTTTGTAAATCCTCAATATATATATATATATATATATATATATATATATATATATATATATATATATATATATATATATATATATATATATATATATATATATAAATATATATATATAATATATATATATATTTGTTACACTCAAAACTTTTTTCCTTTGTAAATTTGTTATTTATTGGTAAAAAAAATAAAGACCAGTTATTATTATTATTATTATTAAACTATTTGACACAAACAATATATTCACTAAACAAACCTATGTCAACAGCCCTAGTTCATTGTTTTCCATAGGCTACTCGATTACATCATGGCTAAATCGCATGTAATTGAGGGTATTTTCCAAACTATTTTACCCTGTATATTTTTAAACATAAAAGATACGAAAAAACTTTTTTAATAGGAAATGTTCAGAAAAAATAGCACTTTGCAGGTAGCACAAAAAAGGTATATGTTCCTGGGAAAAAAGTTCTGATGACGTCAGTTTAGCCATTTTCCAGATTTCGAAAAAAAAAAATTTTCTAGCGTAAAATGTACCTTAGTGCACCCCAAATTAATCCACGTAAACGTTTTTGTGATAACTTTTTTCATTCACTAGATATAGTCACGAGACATCAACTTTGGGACACCCTGTACAGAAAGACCAGAGTTAACACGTAAAAAAACCACGAAACTAAATTTTGACAATTGTAGGTCGTGTTTGTAGGTTAAGGATTTATTTACATCACAAAACATATAGATTTTACCTATTTACACGAACGAAGTGTAGTGCGCATGCGTGTATATTTGATCAACCCGGTCTGTGTAGACGATAGCTCAGGACATCACTTAATTCCTATGTCCACCCAAGACGTCCATTATCATACCTGTCTGATCCTGATCCCTCATCAGGTTTAGCACGATTGTGTAAGTGCTGTGAGGCCTTTAATGTGGTAATGGGTTGAACAATAGTGTAGGTATTTCAAGGTGGTTAGTCTTACAACCTCACGTCTAATCTCTGTGAGAGAGGTTGCCCCTCTCTTTCCAGGATACATTGCGTGGAGGTTGCCAGTCCGCTTTCGCGGTGTACAATTACAATTAGTATTATTATGATTATTATATTTCGATCGATTTGTGTATGTGAAATTATTTCCACATTTTAATAAAATTTATTATTCTATCAATATTTTTGAAGCTCATAATAGGTATGTCCATAGTCGCTAACAAGCAATCCTTTAAGTATATCCAATAGTTGAGGCAGCAACTTACAACAATATTATAACGTCTTTTCTTTTGACCACAACATATTATCTTATTATTTTAAATTAAAAAATTTCAATACTACTTAATTTTAAATACATTAGACATTTATTTAGTCTTATCAACTATAAACATTTTAAAAATTGTAATAATTTTTCTATTTGACTTGTGTTTTCACAATTTTTAACATAACGTTTATGTTATAATATATATAAATATATTTTTTATTACTTTTCAGAAAGTGGCCAACAGTTGGGGTTTAGACTGGGGTGAAAATGGATATTTTAGAATAGCAAAAGGAATCAATGAATGTGAAATTGAATCTTTCGTTTTAGCAGTTTGGCCACATGTTGACGTAAATATATTGTCGACTAACCTCAATGAATTGGTTTGAAACTGTAGATAAATGTCGTAGTGCTAAGTAATATTATGTTGCATTGTATTCTATAAATTCAAACCTTCTAATATAAACGTGTTCTAAAATTAAGCGGTGTTGATAAATGAAAAAAATTATAATTTTTATTAGGGTTATGAGTACTAACAATGACTAATACCTATGTAAATGCTTAGAATGCATTGTATATTGTTTAGTGATAAGTATACATTGAAAGTATTTGCAATTATAATCGTGTACTTTTATGTTTAAATAGCTTTTTGAATATGAGTATGGAATATTAAATATGAATAACACATGTATATTTTAGTATTCTGTAAATTCATTGAAATGTTCACATAATGCACAGAACATTATGAATTATAAATAAATATACATATATAATAAATCTCTCTATTAATGGGACGACCTTACATAGACACGTAATTTAGAAGCCTTTCATATTTACCGCGTGGATGTGGATGATTGAATCAGTTATCATTAATTGACTTTAAATTAGAGTCGTGAGGGCTAATTGAACATGTTAAATTATTTTAAAGAAACGAAAATCAACACAACAAAAATAAAATAAACTTAAACGTTCAACACAGTTTATTGGGCCACCGCGTACAATACATAGACGATAATTAAGTAAGTGTACTTAAGGCTTCAGCCGCTAAACCATGAATGCCTTGACCTGTGACTCTCGCCCTCAGCTCCCTGAGATGTCATCCGAGTCACTAATACAAAAATTATAAAAAAATTAAAGTTGCGAGGACATAGGTGACCTAAAATTCTGTTGTACTCTAGATCGATCACCAACAATCTAACCTAGCCTGTAAATAAACAATGAACTTGGCCAAGTTATCTAAACCATAATAACCTTTTACTAGCTTAGCAGTAACTTATCCTAATAATCACCTAGTACCCTGCCCATTACATCCTTATAAATCCCATAGTCAGCTTAGATAACGAAAACCTATAAAAGACGCAAGCGTCTTCATTCCAATGTTCATTTTGTTTAAGCGTTACTTCACGCCAGTTGTAGTGAAAATAAATTTATAATATTTCACAACGGTTTTGAGTTTTACTTTTTAAAAAGTCATTATTCAAGAAACCAGAATATTATTGGCGCAGTCGGTAGGATATCGAGAGCAATCAATACCATTGATCGGCGTTCGTATCAACGATTAACTTGATATTCAGAATCTACAATCCATTCGTGAGTGACATTAAACAAGTGTTCCACTGAGGATCGAAGACTTCAAAATCCACTGAAAGAGTAAGATTTTTTAGAGTTCATCCTTTATTCCTGTAATCATTTTCACAACACCCCAGTAGCAAGGGTAGCACAAGTTCAGGAGTAGGCAGATTGAGACCTGAATGCGAACCGAGTCAAAAGTGAGTGAAAATATTACATTTCTTTTCCTTAGAAATCAATTGAGATCATCTTAGGGAACCCAAAGACGTGTTAAATCTATTTTAGATAATAACAAGTATTAAAATCACAACGATCATTAATACCTAATTAAGAAACGTGTTAAATCTATCAAGATAATATCAAGTATTAAAATCACAACGATAATTAATACCTAAGTAAGATTCCAAGCAATTTGTGTCAGACAAATTTTCTTTTCATTTTTGTACATTTACAAATTAAATTTAAAATAAAATAAACAACATGACTTCTACACCAGAAATAAATTATACTTTAGTACGATTAATAGTCGAAACTAGAAAGATCTGTTAGAAATATTTATCTCAGCTTGTGATAGCTTTCACGATAAATATTATTCTCGTACAAACCCGGAATTAAATCAATTCATATACCAGGCAATTTTAGGTAAATTACAAGATAATGCTTTGTTGATTATTGGTTCTCGTGCAGAATTAAATACGTGGCCATTAATTAAAGAAGAATTACGTAACGTGTACGGTGAACGTTTAAATCTTGACAATTTAGAACAGACTCTTATGACTTGTACTTTACAAAAAAACGAATCATATCATAACTTTGCAAAACGGTTACAAATAATAAGATCCAAATTAGCTTTGAAATTAAAAACAATTCCAGACGCAGAAATGAATGCAATTACAAAACAAATTCATTTGAAACAATATAACAACCTTGCACTTAAAGTATTTGTTAGGCAGTTAGACAGACGTCTACGTGACAAAATTATAGCATTAAAACCGACAGATTTAGAGCACGCAATGGCAATGGTCCAGGAAGATGAAAATTTTGACCAATTTCTTCAACCGCAAACTTACAAACAAGTAGTACCGGAACCGTCAAAACCTCGATATAATACAAATCAAAAACAAAATAATTATTTTCAACCGCAAAGACAAAATACATATCAAACGAGACAATTTAACCCGACAAATAATAATAATCAATTTTCACCAAATCAATAATTATTTTAGAGGAAGTAATGTGGCATTTTTAAATGCTACAAACGTTTGAAATTGCGCTATTATTGGCCGAAAATGTTATCAGACGTCGCGCGTTATGTTCGAAATTGTGCAGTATGTTTGACGCACAAGCCTTTACTGAAACCTCCTGCTGGTTACATGGGTAAACATCCAGAGGTAACCATACCGTGGCAGGCCATCAGCATCGATTTTTATGGACCTCTTCCAATGTTTTCTCGTGGCTATAAATACATTTTTGGTGTAACCGACACCTTTAGTAAGTTTTCGCTATTCTTTCATATAAGGACGGCAACCGCAGCCGCGATTACAAGTATTTTAGAGGAACAGATTTTCTTAGTTTTTAGCTGTCCGCAGTATTTGATTTGCTATAACGGTAAACAGCTCCGTTCTAACCTTAAGAAATTATGTGATCAGTATAAAGTCTCCATAAGATTTACGCCGTATTACCACACTCAAAGTAATTATGTTGAAATATTCAAAGAGGTATTGAAAACTATGTTATCTTGTAATGTGGAACATAATCACGTAATATGGGATACATTATTGCCCAAGGTAGGGTGTGCAATCCGTTCTGCAGCTCATGAAGCTACAGGGTTAACCCAATTTTTCGTTAATTTTGTTCGTAAATATATAAGCGCTGGTGACCTATATCAAACCCATAATTTCTCAAATAATGTTAGACAAAATATAGCACCTTCTACTAGGGAATTAGAAAACTTATTTAAAGATGTTCGGAAAAGACTGGACGCGGCACATCAACGTTCTAAGCCTCGGTATAACTTACGTCGACGCCCGGTATCTTTCGTGGTTGGAGAAAAGGTTTTCCGCAAGAATTACGTTTTATCAGATGCCGCAAAGCAATTTTCTGCTAAGTTTTCACCGAAAAATGTTTGCCCTTTCTTGATAAAACGAAAGCTATCTCCTGTCACGGAATCAGGCATGTTAAGGACCTGAAAGCTCATCCGCCCGATGAGAGTGATACTAGTGAATCCGATTAATATGTGGGTCTGTATTTCTCGCTATGTTTCTTGGTTCTGACTTGGTTATCTCTGTGTACATGTTGTGGGAAATTCTTCGTTGGTAGTGAGTGTAGTTGGGATCAGAAAAATAGAGTGGAATGTGTTGGAATAATAGTTTTGGGAAAAATTGGTTTGTAGTGCCGTCGATTTGGTAGAATCGGAATAAATTCCTAGCCATGGATAGGCGAGGTTTTCGTTTATTTTTGTGGAGTTGTTTCGTTGAAATGATCCTATGGTATGTGTCGCGTTGCAGGTTTTTGTTGATTCTCCACCACAAGTAGATTTTGTTTTGGATTGTTAAGTTTGATGTTGTGATTCTGTCCCTTCCTTAGTGGCTAGAACCCTCCAAGTAAGAGGGTTGTTTTGGGTTTCTTGGTTATTTATTGCTCTGTGACGGGGGTGTCGAATACCGTCACCGCGGAATATACCTGCGTGGGGTACAAGTCCCCTGTACGGCCACTTTCTTTTTTCAGACGCAGAGGGAGCTCCGGCGCATTGGGGGCGGTGACATTTCGTCGACTGACTTAAATGTCAAGTTGAAGGAGGTTGGCTGAAGCGTTGGGATGGATCATGCTTGATTCAGGTCCTTTGGTTTTCCATTCGACACAAGGCATTCTTCATCACAGTATTACAATAGTTAATACATTCTAGACACATTTTTATTCTTATTTCTAAGGTATGTGCATAAAACAGCTGGCTTGTAAACAGAGCTGAAACAAAAAGACATGACCTTCAGACGATACATCGCTAAATTAAATCGGTAATATCCTAAATAACTAGTATAATATTGTTTTACTACTTACCATAAAGCCATAAAGACAGAAGTTAAGATATTAATTGAATATTTGGAACAATCGTTTGTTTATATTTGTGCTTTAGAACTGTCAGTTGATAGTAGAGAAGTTCTGTCGAATTTATTCGTTGGTTATATGTGGCATAGAGCTGATGTTTTGAAGCATCGCCTTAGAGAGTCGTGTGTCGTGATGTTGGTCACGGTCGGAAATTGTTAAATAATAAATATCGATGAGATGTGAGTGTCATGGAATTTTCTATTGAATAGGAGACTTGGTTTATTCCTAATAGGCTTTGTAATATATAGCTGGCTAAATACGATTGATTTTGGGACACAACCCGGTGGTTGGTTGTGTCGAGTGAACTCGTGAAAACTCGTGCTTGGATTCAGACAGTTCCACAAGTACGAACGTAGGCGTGGTTTACAATTTTTGACATTCTGAGAAATACCATTTTTCCGGCATTTCATTTTCTTGATCCAGGCGACAGCGTGACGTGCTTTTTTAATCAATTAATTAATTTCCAATCCTTGGGATTATTGACGGATAGCATAGAGAATATTTTGGTAATTTGTTATTGATGTTGGAGAGAGTTGTTGGAGAGAGTTTTGCCAATATCACTCTTACACATTGGGGCAAAAGCTTACATGGTATAGGAACCCCAGGATCTCGCTTCAACCCGCCCAGATATACAGGTATATATGTCAGATTGTCAACTATAATTACGTTCACGCACTTACTAGCAGCAATAAATAACCAGGCAACCCAAAACACTAGCTCCAGCAACAACTCACGCACCACATCAACCAAGGTAATTTATGCAACTTTTCCACAACAATATATCATCGTTTCGCAAGTATCACAATTCAAATTTCGGAGGCTATAATAAAACTCCCATTTTAATTTCTTTCTCAAAATTTCAGGTGGCCTTTCTGAAACTAAATATGAGAAGAAATAAACCTCTTTTTAAACTTCAAAGGATAATAGCTATACTAAAACGAAAAACGTAACGCTGTGGAAAGTAAATAGTACGGTAAGTATTGCTGGCCATACTCAACTGTGCATCTTGTTTTTAGGTTCCATATCACATTATGCGGGTTAAGCTATGTGTATAGTGAGCTAAGGAAGATTAGAAGTATTAAACGAATTTATATGGAGACGTGTGTCTCCCAGGCAATGGGCAATTATAATGTAATATAATGAACTTTAAATATTGTAGATATTTACAAGATTGTTTGAGTTCTCAGCACGCAACTAGTTATTTTTGTTAAATTAAACTTATAATTATTTTAGAGGAAGTAATGTGGAATTTTAAATGCTACAAACGTTTGAAATTGCGCTATTATTGGCCGAAAATGTTATCAAACGTCGCGCGTTATGTTCGAAATTGTGCAGTATGTTTGACGCACAAGCCTTTACTGAAACCTCCTGCTGGTTACATGGGTAAACACCCAGAGGTAACCATACCGTGGCAGGCCATCAGCGTCGATTTTTATGGACCTCTTCCAATGTTTTCTCGTGGCTATAAATACATTGTTGTTGTAAACGACACCTTTAGTAAGATTTCGCTATTCTTTCCAATAAGGACGGCAACCGCAGCCGCGATTACCCGTATCTTAGATTAACAGATTTTCTTAGTTTTTAGCTGTCCGCAGTATTTGATTTGCTATAACGGTAAACAGCTCCGTTCTAACCTTAAGAAATTATGTGATCAGTATGTCTCCATAAGATTTACGCCGTATTACCACACTCAAAGTAATCCTGTTGAAATATTCAAAGAGGTATTGAAAACTATGTTATCTTGTTATGTGGAACATAATCACGTAATATGGGATACATTATTGCCCAAGGTAGGGTGTGCAATCCGTTCTGCAGGTAGGGCGGCACATCAACGTTCTAAGCCTCGGTATAACTTACGTCGACGCCCGGTATCTTTCGTGGATGGAGAAAAGGTTTTCCGCAAGAATTACGTTTTATCAGATGCCGCAAAGCAATTTTCTGCTAAGTTTTCACCGAAAAATGTTTGCCGTTTCTTCATAAAACGAAAGCTATCTCCTGTCACGCACGAACTGGCCGATACTAGGAATAAAAGTAAAGGAATCAGGCATGTTAAGGACCTGAAAGCTCATCCGCTCGATGAGAGTGATACTAGTTAGTGAATCCGATTAATATGTGGGTCTGTATTTCTCGCTATGTTTCTTGGTTCTGACTTGGCTATCTCTGTGTATATGTTGTGGGAAATTCTTCGTTGGTAGTGAGTGTAGTTGGGATCAGAAAAATAGAGTGGAATGTGTTGGAATAATAGTTTTGGGAAAAATTGGTTTGTAGTGCCGTCGATTTGGTAGAATCGGAATAAATTCCTAGCCATGGATAGGCGAGGTTTTCGTTTATTTTTGTGGAGTTGTTTCGTTGAAACGATCCTATGGTATGTGTCGCGTTGCAGGTTTTTGTTGATTCTCCACCAAAAGTAGATTTTGTTTTGGATTGTTAAGTTTGATGTTGTGATTCTGTCCCTTCCTTAGTGGCTAGAACCCTCCAAGTAAGAGGGTTGTTTTGGGTTCCCTGGTTATATATTGCTCTGTGACGGGGGTGTCGAATACCGTCACCGCGGAATATACCTGCGTGGGGTACAAGTCCCCTGTACGGCCACTTTCTTTTTTCAGACGCAGAGGGAGCTCCGGCGCATTGGGGGCGGTGACATTTCTTCGACTGACTTAAATGTCAAGTTGAAGGAGGTTGGCTGAAGCGTAGGGATGGATCATGCTTGATTCAGGTCCTTTGGTTTTCCATTAGACACAAGACATTCTTCATCACAGTATTACAATAGTTAATACATTCTAGACACATTTTTATTCTTATTGCTAAGGTATGTGCATAAAACAGCTGGCTTGTAAACAGAGCTGAAACAAAAAGACATGACCTTCAGACGATACATCGCTAAATTAAATCGGTAATATCCTAAATAACTAGTATAATATTGTTTTACTACTTACCATAAAGCCATAAAGACAGAAGTTAAGATATTAATTGAATAATTGGAACAATCGTTTGTTTATATTTGTGCTTTAGAACTGTCAGTTGATAGTAGAGAAGTTCTGTCGAATTTAGTCGTTGGTTATATGTGGCATAGAGCTGATGTTTTGAAGCATCGCCTTAGAGAGTCGTGTGTCGTGACGTTGGTCACGGTCGGAAATTGTTAAATAATAAATATCGATGAGATGTGAGTGTCATGGAATTTTCTATTGAATAAGAGACTTGGTTTATTCCTAATAGGCTTTGTAATATATAGCTGGCTAAATACGATTGATTTTGGGACACAACCCGGTGGTTGGTTGTGTCGAGTGAACTCGTGAAAACTCTGCTTGGATTCAGACAGTTCCACAAGTACGAACGTAGGCGTGGTTTACAATTTTTGACATTCTGAGAAATACCATTTTTCCGGCATTTCATTTTCTTGATCCAGGCGACAGCGTGACGTGCTTTTTTAATCAATTAATTAATTTCCAATCCTTGGGATTATTGACGGATAGCATAGAGAATATTGTGGTAATTTGTTATTGATGTTGGAGAGAGTTGTTGGAGGGAGTTTTACCAATATCACTCTTACACATTGGGGCAAAAGCTTACATGGTATAGGAACCCCAGGATCTCGCTTCAACCCGCCCAGATATACAGGTATATATGTCAGATTGTCAACTATAATTACGTTCACGCACTTACTAGCAGCAATAAATAACCAGGGAACCCAAAACACTAGCTCCAGCAACAACTCACGCACCACATCAACCAAGGTAATTTATGCAACTTTTCCACAACAATATATCATCGTTTCGCAAGTATCACAATTCAAATTTCGGAGGCTCTAATAAAACTCCCATTTTAATTTCTTTCTCAAAATTTCAGGTGGCCTTTCTGAAACTAAATATGAGAAGAAATAAACCTCTTTTTAAACTTCAAAGGATAATAGCTATACTAAAACGAAAAACGTAACGCTGTGGAAAGTAAGTAGGTACGGTAAGTACTGCTGGCCATACTCAACTGTGCATCTTGTTTTTAGGTTCCATATCACATTATACGGGTTAAGCTATGTGTATAGTGAGCTAAGGAAGATTAGAAGTATTAAACGAATTTATATGGAGAAGTGTGTTTCCCAGGAAATGGACAATTATAATGAAATATAATAAACTTTAAATATTGTAGATATTTACAAGATTGTTTGAGTTCTCAGCACGCAACTAGTTATTTTTGTTAAATTAAACTTATAATTATTTTAGAGGAAGTAATGTGGCATTTTTAAATGCTACAAACGTTTGAAATTGCGCTATTATTGGCCGAAAATGTTATCAGAGGTCGCGCGTTATGTTCGAAATTGTGCAGTATGTTTGACGCACAAGCCTTTACTGAAATCTCCTGCTGGTTACATGGGTAAACACCCAGAGGTAACCATACCGTGGCAGGCCATCAGCGTCGATTTTTATGGTCCTCTTCCAATGTTTTCTCGTGGCTATAAATACATTTTTGTTGTAAACGACACCTTTAGTAAGTTTTCGCTATTCTTTCCTATAAGGACGGCAACCGCAGCCGCGATTACCCGTATTTTAGAGGAACAGATTTTCTTAGTTTTTAGCTGTCCGCAGTATTTGATTTGCTATAACGGTAAACAGCTCCGTTCTAACCTTAAGATATTATGTGATCAGTATAAAGTCTCCATAAGATTTACGCCGTATTACCACACTCAAAGTAATCCTGTTGAAATATTCAAAGAGGTATTGAAAAATATGCTATGTGGAACATAATCACGTAATATGGGATACATTATTGCCCATGGTATACTAGGAATAAAAGTAAAGGAATCAGGCATGTTAAGGACCTGAAAGCTCATCCGCCCGATGAGAGTGATACTAGTTAGTGAATCCGATTAATATGTGGGTCTGTATTTCTCGCTATGTTTCTTGGTTCTGACTTGGTTATCTCTGTGAGTATGTTGTGGGAAATTCTTCGTTGGTAGTGAGTGTAGTTGGGATCAGAAAAATAGAATGGGATGTGTTGGAATAATAGTTTTGGGAAAAATTGGTTTGTAGTGCCGTCGATTTGGTAGAATCGGAATAAATTTCTAGCCATGGATAGGGGTTTTCGTTTATTTTTGTGGAGTTGTTTCGTTGAAACGATCCTATGGTATGTGTCGGGTTGCAGGTTTTTGTTGATTCTCCACCAAAAGTAGATTTTGTTTTGGATTGTTAAGTTTGATGTTGTGATTCTGTCCCTTCCTTAGTGGCTGGAACCCTCCAAGTAAGAGGGTTGTTTTGGGTTAACTGGTTATTTATTGCTCTGTGACGGGGGTGTCGAATACCGTCACCGCGGAATATACCTGCGTGGGGTAAAAGTCCCCTGTACGGCCACTTTCTTTTTTCAGACGCAGAGGGAGCTCCGGCGCATTGGGGGCGGTGACATTTCGTCAACTGACTTAAATGTCAAGTTGAAGGAGGTTGGCTGAAGCGTTGGGATGGATCATGCTTGATTCAGGTCCTTTGGTTTTCCATTCGACACAAGGCATTCCTCATCACAGTATTACAATAGTTAATACATTCTAGACACATTTTTATTCTTATTTCTAAGGTATGTGCATAAAACAGCTGGCTTGTAAAAAGAGCTGAAACAAAAAGACATGACCTTCAGACGATACATCGCTAAATTAAATCGGTAATATCCTAAATAACTAGTATAATATTGTTTTACTACTTACCATAAAGCCATAAAGACAGAAGTTAAGATATTAATTGAATATTTGGAACAATCGTTTGTTTATATTTGTGCTTTAGAACTGTCAGTTGATAGTAGAGAAGTTCTGTCGAATTTAGTCGTTGGTTATATGTGGCATAGAGCTGATGTTTTGAAGCATCGCCTTAGATAGTCGTGTGTCGTGACGTTGGTCACGGTCGGAAATTGTTAAATAATAAATATCGATGAGATGTGAGTGTCATGGAATTTTCTATTGAATAGGAGACTTGGTTTATTCCTAATAGGTTTTGTAATATATAGCTGGCTAAATACGATTGATTTTGGGACACAACCCGGTGGTTGGTTGTGTCGAGTGAACTCGTGAAAACTCTGCTTGGATTCAGACAGTTCCACAAGTACGAACGTAGGCGTGGTTTACAATTTTTGACATTCTGAGAAATACCATTTTTCCGGCATTTCATTTTCTTGATCCAGGCGACAGTGTGACGTGCTTTTTTAATTAATTAATTAATTTCCAATCCTAGGGATTATTGATGGATAGCATAGAGAATATTGTGGTAATTTGTTATTGATGTTGGAGAGAGTTGTTGGAGAGAGTTGTTGGAGAGAGTTTTGCCAATATCACTCTTACACATTGGGGCAAAAGCTTACATGGTATAGGAACCCCAGGATCTCGCTTCAACCCGCCCAGATATACAGGTATATATGTCAGATTGTCAACTATAATTACGTTCACGCACTTACTAGCAGCAATAAATAACCAGGGAACACAAAATACTAGCTCCAGCAACAACTCACGCACCACATCAACCAAGGTAATTTATGCAACTTTTCCACAACAATATATCATCGTTTCGCAAGTATCACAATTCAAATTTCGGAGGCTATAATAAAACTCCCATTTTAATTTCTTTCTCAAAATTTTAGGTGGCCTTTCTGAAACTAAATATGAGAAGAAATAAACCTCCTTTTAAACTTCAAAGGATGATAGCTATACTAAAACGAAAAACGTAACGCTGTGGAAAGTAAGTAACAGTAAGTATTGCTGGCCATACTCAACTGTGCATCTTGTTTTTAGGTTCCATATCACATTATGCGGGTTAAGCTATGTGTATAGTGAGCTAAGGAAGATTAGAAGTATTAAACGAATTTATATGGAGAAGTGTGTTTCCCAGGCAATGGGCAATTATAATGAAATATAATGAACTTTAAATATTGTAGATATTTACAAGATTGTTTGAGTTCTCAGCACGCAACTAGTTATTTTTGTTAAATTAAACTTATAATTATTTTAGAGGAAGTAATGTGGCATTTTTAAATGCTACAAACGTTTGAAATTGCGGTATTATTGGCCGAAAATGTTATCAGACGTCGCGTGTTATGTTCGAAATTGTGCAGTATGTTTGACGCACAAGCCTTTACTGAAACCTCCTGCTGGTTACATGGGTAAACACCAAGAGGTAACCATACCGTGGCAGGCCATCAGCGTCGATTTTTATGGACCTCTTCCAATGTTTTCTCGTGGCTATAAATACATTTTTGTTGTAACCGACACCTTTAGTAAGTTTTCGCTATTCTTTCCTATAAGGACGGCAACCGCAGCCGCGATTATCCGTATTTTTAGGAACAGATTTTCTTAGTTTTTAGCTGTCCGCAGTATTTGATTTGCTATGACGGTAAACAGCTTCGTTCTAACCTTAAGAAATTATGTGATCAGTATAAAGTCTCCATAAGATTTACGCCGTATTACCACACTCAAAGTAATCCTGTTGAAATATTCAAAGAGGTATTTAAAACTATGTTATCTTGTTATGTGGAGCATAATCACGTATTATGGGATACATTATTGCCCAAGGTAGGGTGTGCAATCCGTTCTGCAGCTCATGAAGCTACAGGGTTAACCCAATTTTTCGTTAATTTTGTTCGTAAATATATAAGCGCTGGTGACCTATATCAAACCCATAATTTCTCAAATAACGTTAGACAAAGTATAGCACCTTTTACTAGGGAATTAGAAAACTTATTTAAAGATATTCGGAAAAGACTGGACGCGGCACATCAACGTTCTAAGCCTTGGTATAACTTACGTCGACGCCCGGTATCTTTCGTGGTTGGAGAAAAGGTTTTCCGCATGCATTACGTTTTATCAGATGCCGCAAAGCAATTTTCTGCTAAATGTTTTCACCGAAAAATGTTTGCCCTTTCTTAATAAAACGAAAGCTATCTCCTGTCACGCACGAACTGGCCGATACTAGGAATAAAAGTAAAGGAATCAGGCATGTTAAGGACCTGAAAGCTCATCCGCCAGATGAGAGTGATACTAGTGAAACCGATTAATATGTGGGTCTGTATTTCTCGCTATGTTTCTTGGTTCTGACTTGGTTATCTCTGTTTATATGTTGTGGGAAATTCTTCGTTGGTAGTGAGTGTAGTTGGAATCAATCAGTTTTGGGAAAAATTGGTTTGTAGTGCCGTCGATTTGGGAGAATCGGAATAAATTCCTAGCCATGGATAGGCGAGGTTTTCGTTTATTTTTGTGGAGTTGTTTCGTTGAAACGATCCTATGGTATGTGTCGGGTTGCAGGTTTTTGTTGATTCTCCACCAAAAGTAGATTTTGTTTTGGATTGTTAAGTTTGATGTTGTGATTCTGTCCCTTCCTTAGTGGCTAAAACCCTCCAAGTAAGAGGGTTGTTTTGGGTTCCCTGGTTATTTATTGCTCTGTGACGAGGGTGTCGAATACCGTCACCGCGGAATATACCTGCGTGGGGTAGAAGTCCCCTGTACGGCCACTTTCTTTTTTCAGACGCAGAGGGAGCGGTGGCATTTCGTCGACTGACTTAAATGTCAAGTTGAAGGAGGTTGGCTGAAGCGTTGGGATGGATCATGCTTGATTCAGGTCCTTTGGTTTAGTTAGCCAGGTCGAGGTCTGGTTATCACTGATTCAAGTCCCATCCCAATGTTAAGGTTGGTCTCTGTTCCGCTGTCGGCGGAAGGGTCTTCGTCGTAACGTGTTGGTGCGTAGTCCCTCGAGTCTGCGCGTTGGCAATATGGGTAGTCGAAGGGCCGGCTACCCATGCTTTTTTAGCCCAGTTTTTGTTGTAAGATTGGCACAATAACAGCCGGGGGCGGGCTATTATGAAACTCTGTAGCCTCATAGTATTAAGGTTTTGGCGCAGACGGACTATTGCGAAGCTTATTGGTCTCATAGGTTAGTTGCTTCGATAGCATTCAGAAGTGATTTTGTTAGCTCATTTGTTTTGACTTAAGGCGATTAACGGGTTAATCACCTGGGAGCAGAGGGGGAATTGTTACATGTAAATTAAACTACGTACCTACCAGAGCATTTATTGTATCTAACAAAAAGGATACAATACAGTAATTTAATAATTTTATTTAAAATAGTCCACTTTCTTCGTAACGTAATGGTCATTCCTAGTACTCGCTACAGTTTTGTGAGGTTGATAACCACGATATAACTAACATGAAGTATAGCGGTATAGATTAAACCATAGTCTGAACTATTTTCCTCATAATAACAGAAATATGATGTACTTGTAAAAGCCTCGGACACAACTTTGTTTAGTACGATGTATTATATTGACATTGGCTTTCCATTCGACACAAGGCATTCTTCATCACAGTATTACAATAGTTAATACATTCTAGACACATTTTTATTCTTATTGCTAAGGTATGTGCATAAAACAGCTGGCTTGGAAACAGAGCTGAAACAAAAAGACATGACCTTCAGACGATACATCGCTAAATTAAATCGGTAATATCCTAAATAACTAGTATAATATTGTTTTACTACTTACCATAAAGCCATAAAGACAGAAGTTAAGATATTAATTGAATATTTGGAACAATCGTTTGTTTATATTTGTGCTTTAGAACTGTCAGATGATAGTAGAGAAGTTCTGTCGAATTTAGTCGTTGGTTATCTGTGGCATAGAGCTGATGTTTTGAAGCATCGGCTTTAGAGAGTCGTGTGTCGTGACGTTGGTCACGGTCGGAAATTGTTAAATAATAAATATCGATTAGATGAGAGTGTCATGGAATTTTCTATTGAATAGGAGACTTGGTTTATTCCTAATAGGCTTTGTAATATATAGCTGGCTAAATACGATTGAATTTGGGACACAACCCGGTGGTTGGTTGTGTCGAGTGAACTCGTGAAAACTCTGCTTGGATTCAGACAGTTCCACAAGTACGAACGTAGGCGTGGTTTACAATTTTTGACATTCTGAGAAATACCATTTTTCCGGCATTTCATTTTTTTGATCCAGGCGACAGTGTGACGTGATTTTTTAATCAATTAATTAATTTCCAATCCTTGGGATTATTGATGGATAGCATAGAAAATATTGTGGTAATTTGTTATTGATGTTGGAGAGAGCTGTTGTTGGAGAGAGTTTTGCCAATATCACTCTTACACATTGGGGCAAAAGCTTACATGGTATAGAAACCCCAGGATCTCGCTTCAACCCGCCCAGATATACAGGTATATATGTCAGATTGTCAACTATAATTACGTTCACGCACTTACTAGCAGCAATAAATAACCAGGGAACCCAAAACACTAGCTCCAGCAACAACTCACGCACCACATCAACCAAGGTAATTTACGCAACTTTTCCACAACAATATATCATCGTTTCGCAAGTATCACAATTCAAAATTTCAGAGGCTCTAATAAAACTCCCATTTTAATTTCTTTCTCAAAATTTCAGGTGGCCTTTCTGAAACTAAATATGAGAAGAAATAAACCTCTTTTTAAACTTCAAAGGTTAATAGCTATACTAAAACGAAAAACGTAACGCTGTGGAAAGTAAGTAGGTACGGTAAGTATTGCTGGCCATACTCAACTGTGCATCTTGTTTTTAGGTTCCATATCACATTATGCGGGTTAAGCTATATGTATAGTGAGCTAAGGAAGATTGGAAGTATTAAACGAATTCATATGGAGAAGTGTGTTTCCCAGGCAATGGGCAATTATAATGAAATATAATGAACTTTAAATATTGTAGATATTTACAAGATTGTTTGAGTTCTCAGCACGCAACTAGTTATTTTTGTTAAATTAAACTTATAATTATTTTAGAGGAAGTAATGTGGCATTTTTAAATGCTACAAACGTTTGAAATTGCGCTATTATTGGCCGAAAATGTTATCAGACGTCGCGCGTTATGTTCGAAATTGTGCAGTATGTTTGACGCACAAGCCTTTACAGAAATCTCCTGCTGATTACATGGGTAAACACCCAGAGGTAACCATACCGTGGCAGGCCATCAGCGTCGATTTTTATGGACCTCTTCCAATGTTTTCTCGTGGCTATAAATACATTTTTGTTGTAAACGACACCTTTAGTAAGTTTTCGCTATTCTTTCTAATAAGGACGGCAACCGCAACCGCGATTACCCGTATTTTAGAGGAACAGATTTTCTTAGTTTTTAGCTGTCCGCAGTTTTTGATTTGCTATAACGGTAAACAGCTCCGTTCTAACCTTAAGAAATTATGTGATCAGTATAAAGTCTCCATAAGATTTACGCCGTATTACCACACTCAAAGTAATCCTGTTGAAATATTCAAAGAGGTATTTAAAACTATGTTATCTTGTTATGTGGAGCATAATCACGTATTATGGGATACATTATTGCCCAAGGTAGGGTGTGCAATCCGTTCTGCAGCTCATGAAGCTACAGGGTTAACCCAATTTTTCGTTAATTTTGTTCGTAAATATATAAGCGCTGGTGACCTACATCAAACCCATAATTTCTCAAATACGATTGATTTTGGGACACAACCCGGTGGTTGGTTGTGTCGAGTGAACTCATGAAAACTCTGCTTGGATTCAGACAGTTCCACAAGTACGAACGTAGGCGTGGTTTACAATTTTTGACATTCTGAGAAATAAGATTTTTCCGGCATTTCATTTTCTTGATCCAGGCGACAGTGTGACGTGATTTTTTAATCAATTAATTAATTTCCAATCCTTGGGATTATTGATGGATAGCATAGAAAATATTGTGGTAATTTGTTATTGATGTTGGAGAGAGCTGTTGTTGGAGAGAGTTTTGCCAATATCACTCTTACACATTGGGGCAAAAGCTTACATGGTATAGAAACCCCAGGATCTCGCTTCAACCCGCCCAGATATACAGGTATATATGTCAGATTGTCAACTATAATTACGTTCACGCACTTACTAGCAGCAATAAATAACCAGGGAACCCAGAACACTAGCTCCAGCAACAACTCACGCACCACATCAACCAAGGTAATTTATGCAACTTTTCCACAACAATATATCATCGTTTCGCAAGTATCACAATTCAAATTTCGGAGGCTCTAATAAAACTCCCATTTTAATTTCTTTCTCAAAATTTCAGGTGGCCTTTCTGAAACTAAATATGAGAAGAAATAAACCTCTTTTTAAACTTCAAAGGTTAATAGCTATACTAAAACGAAAAACGTAACGCTGTGGAAAGTAAGTAGGTACGGTAAGTATTGCTGGCCATACTCAACTGTGCATCTTGTTTTTAGGTTCCATATCACATTATGCGGGTTAAGCTATGTGTATAGTGAGCTAAGGAAGATTAGAAATATTAAACGAATTTATATGGAGAAGTGTGTTTCCCAGGCAATGGGTAATTATAATAAAATATAATGAACTTTAAATATTGTAGATATTTACAAGATTGTTTGAGTTCTCAGCACGCAACTAGTTATTTTTGTTAAATTAAACTTATAATTATTTTAGAGGAAGTAATGTGGCATTTTTAAATGCTACAAACGTTTGAAATTGCGCTATTATTGGCCGAAAATGTTATCAGACGTCGCGCCTTATGTTCGAAATTGTGCAGTATGTTTGACGCACAAGCCTTTACTGAAATCTCCTGCTGGTTACATGGGTAAACACCCAGAGGTAACCATACCGTGGCAGGCCATCAACGGCGATTTTTATGGACCTCTTCCAATGTTTTCTCGTGGCTATAAATACATTTTTGTTGTAAACGACACCTTTAGTAAGTTTTCGCTATTCTTTCTAATAAGGACGGCAACCGCAGCCGCGATTACCCGTATTTTAGAGGAACAGATTTTCTTAGTTTTTAGCTGTCCGCAGTTTTTGATTTGCTATAACGGTAAACAGCTCCGTTCTAACCTTAAGAAATTATGTGATCAGTATAAAGTCTCCATAAGATTTACGCCGTATTACCACACTCAAAGTAATCCTGTTGAAATATTCAAAGAGGTATTGAAAACTATGTTATCTTGTTATGTGGAACATAATCCCGTAATATGGGATACATTATTGCCCAAGGTAGGGTGTGCAATCCGTTCTGCAGCTCATGAAGCTACAGGGTTAACCCAATTTTTCGTTAATTTTGTTCGTAAATATATAAGCGCTGGTGACCTACATCAATCCCATAATTTCTCAAATAATGTTAGACAAAATATAGCACCTTCTACTAGAGAATTAGAAAACTTATTTATAGATGTTCGGAAAAATCTGGACGCGGCACATCAACGTTCTAAGCCTCGGTATAACTTACGTCGACGCCCGGTATCTTTCGTGGTTGGAGAAAAGATTTTCCGCAAGAATTACGTTTTATCAGATGCCGCAAAGCAATTTTCTGCTAAGTTTTCACCGAAAAATGTTTGCCCTTTCTTGATAAAACGAAAGCTATCTCCTGTCACGCACGAACTGGCCGATACTAGGAATAAAAGTAAAGGAATCAGGCATGTTAAGGACCTGAAAGCTCATCCGCCCGATGAGAGTGATACTAGTGAAACCGATTAATATGTGGGTCTGTATTTCTCGCTGTGTTTCTTGGTTCTGACTTGGTTATCTCTGTGTATATGTTGTGGGAAATTCTTCGTTGGTAGTGAGTGTAGTTGGAGTCAATTAGTTTTGGGAAAAATTGGTTTGTAGTGCCGTCGATTTGGTAGAATCGGAATAGATTCCTAGCCATGGATAGGCGAGGTTTTCGTTTATTTTTGTGGAGTTGTTTCGTTGAAACGATCCTATGGTATGTGTCGGGTTGCAGGTTTTTGTTGATTCTCCACCAAAAGTAGATTTTGTTTTGGATTGTTAAGTTAGATGTTGTGATTCTGTCCCTTCCTTAGTGGCTAGAACCCTCCAAGTAAGAGGGTTGTTTTGGGTTCCCTGGTTATTTATTGCTCTGTGACGGGGGTGTCGAATACCGTCACCGCGGAATATACCTGCGTGGGGTAGAAGTCCCCTGTACGGCCACTTTCTTTTTTCAGACGCAGAGGGAGCTCCGGCGCGTTGGGGGCGGTGACATTTCGTCGACTGACTTAAATGTCAAGTTGAAGGAGGTTGGCTGAAGCGTTGGGATGGATCATGCTTGATTCAGGTCCTTTGGTTTAGTTAGCCAGGTCGAGGCCTGGTTATCACTGATTCAAGTCCCATCCCAATGTTAAGGTTGGTCTCTGTTCCGCTGTCGGCGGAAGGGTCTTCGTCGTAACGTGTTGGTGCGTACTCCCTCGAGTCTGCGCGTTGGCAATATGGGTAGTCGAAGGGCCGGCTACCCATGCTTTTTAAGCCCAGTTTTTGTTGTAAGTTTGGCACAATAACAGCCGGAGGCGGGCTATTATGAAGCTCTGTAGTCTCATAGTATTAAGGTTTTGGCGCAGACGGACTATTGCGAAGCTTATTGGTCTCATAGGTTAGTTGCTTCGATAGCATTCAGAAGTGATTTTGTTAGCTCATTTGTTTTGACTTAAGGCGATTAACGGGTTAATCACCTTAAGTCACCTTAGGGGAATTGTTACATGTAAATTAAACTACGTACCTACCAGAGCATTTATTGTATCTAACAGAAAGGATACAATACAGTAATTTAATAATTTTATTTAAAATAGTCCACTTTCTTCGTAATGTAATGGTCATTCCTAGTACTCGCTACAGTTTTGTGAGGTTGACAACCACGATATAACTAACATGAAGTATAGTGGTTTAGATTAAACCATAGTCTGAACTATTTTCCTCATAATAACATAAATATGATGTACTTGTAAAAGCCTCGGACACAACTTTGTTTAGTACGATGTATTATATTGACATTGGCTTTCCATTCGACACAAGGCATTCTTCATCACAGTATTACAATAGTTAATACATTCTAGACACATTTTTATTCTTATTGCTAAGGTATGTGCATAAAACAGCTGGCTTGTAAACAGAGCTGAAACAAAAAGACATGACCTTCAGACGATACATCGTTAAATTAAATCGGTAATATCCTAAATAACTAGTATAATATTGTTTTACAACTTACCATAAAGCCATAAAGACAGAAGTTAAGATATTAATTGAATATTTGGAACAATCGTTTGTTTATATTTGTGCTTTAGAACTGTCAGTTGATAGTAGAGAAGTTCTGTCGAATTTAGTCGTTGGTTATCTGTGGCATAGAGCTGATGTTTTGAAGCATCGCCTTAGAGAGTCGTGTGTCGTGACGTTGGTCACTGTCGGAAATTGTTAGATAATAAATATCGATGAGATGTGAGTGTCATGGAATTTTCTGTACCAAATGTCGATAAATATTTTTAACAAACTCCCAGATACAATAAAAAATATTTCAAATATTAATAAATTCAAATTGGAATTTAAAAAAATGTTGTTGCCCAAAGCATACTACTCAATAAACGAATATTTTAATGATAGTTTTTAAGTACAATGTTAGCACTTATTTATTATTGTCTATTGTAAAAAATAAAAAGTGTCTTGTTTATGTTTTATGTAAATTCTAATATTTAATATTTACTGTGATACAATAATTTACTTGTAAATTTAACATATTGATAAGACCAAAACACACATGACGTTACCTATATGAAACATTTTGTAAATGGTTTTCATCTCAGGAATAAAAATAATTTTTTTTTTTTTTTTTTCGGTTTCCCGAATCTAATGCTGGACAGCCTCCCTGTGGCCTGTGGCCTCCGACACCACACAGACAGAGCGCCAGCGAATAATCTACAGCAACTCCCCACATCCCGCAGGGTTAGTCACTGTAGATTCCAGACTCGTGTGCCCTAAGTAGACGAAGGGATCCCAGGATGACCGCTTTCTGCATTTGACCAGCCAACCATTCTGCCGATGTTTGGCAGGCAGGCATGGTCTTCAATGCGGAGAGCAGCGTGGGCTTTATACCTCCGAGTACACCGATTATCAGGACGACCATCTTGACAGAGTAGCCTGGGTATAGCACTTGGAGCTCGTACCGGAGATCTCTGTATTTAGTCCGTTTCTCCTCCTCCTTCAAGGCGATGTTTGTCTCAGCAGGTGCTGAGAACTCGATGACATACATCACCTTGGTCTGATGGTCGAGGAGGACTATGTCAGGCTTATTGGCTTGAATTCGCCTGACGGTCGGGAACGAGTAGTTCCAGTAAATCCGGCATTTCTCGTTCTCGACAACGGACTCGATATCTCCGGGGATATAAGGCAGCACTGGTGTTTGGTCTATCTTGTACGAGTGCCGTAGATGGTAGTATAGCACTCGTAAAGCCGCGTTATGTCGTTGGATGTAGGCCGAAGTCGCATAAATCGGACATGCAGATAATAGATGCATGAGCGACTCCGGCGCCTGACGGCAGGTCCTGCAGTTGATATCAGGAACCTCTACACCCATCACGCGACTCCGATAGACCAATGTGTTAATAACACCATCTTGGCAGGCCACAATGAATCCCTCGGTCTCCGACTTCAGTCCCGCTGACCTTAAGAATGCGAAGGTCAGTGTTTTATTTATTGATTGATGGACTGTATGAACTTATTTTTTATTGTAATTAAACAAACTTAGCACTTCTTAGTTTTAGACGTATATTGATAATATTGTACAAACAAAGTAATTTTTTAACAAAATAAAATATAAACTCTCTTCTTCGACTGATAAGTTTGTACTAGGTACTTTTTGTCTCTACCGCTCGTTTCTCCCTTCAGTTCACCTACTGCGGGCGTCCCAGTCTTATTCACACAGGAACAATAATGTCAAATTTCTACATACACCCCCCCTTGAAAGTCACACTTTTAATTATTCACTATCGGGTAACGGGCAAATTTTTGCGAAAGATCGCTTAATAATCCCATTTGCTGTACGGATTGTGGCTACCCTACTAATGTTATCAGGTCCGGGATGTAATTGCACTACACGCCCGAGTTTCCACTTATGAGGAGGTAAATTATTGTCTTTTATCACCACCATGGATCCCAGTTGTAAATGTCCTGAATTCTTCTTCCAACACACTCGTTGTTGCAATTCTGATATGTATTCTTTATGCCAACGAGTCCAAAAATCTTGCTGCAGCTTGCATATAAGTTGGAACCGTGACAATCTGCCGACGTTTAGTTCTCGTAGATCAGTTTCAGGGATTGACGTTAATGGTCTTCCGATTAAAAAATGACCGGGGGTTAACGGATTAAAATCATTAGGATCGGATGACAGTGGAAATAGGGGTCTGGAATTCAGTACCGCTTCAACCTGTACGAGTAAAGTGTAAAACTCTTCAAATGTAAGATGAGCGTTACCTAAAACTCTTTTTAAATGGTGCTTACTAGATTTTACCCCCGCTTCCCACAAACCACCAAAATGCGGAGAATGTGGAGGAATAAATTTCCAAGTGATATTTTGCTCTAAAATACTATCCGTCAACTCTTGTTTATTGTGCTTTAAAAAATTCCCCAAGTTTTTCAGTTCAGAAGCTGCTGCTACAAAATTTGTACCATTATCTGAATAGACTTTTGTTGGTTTTCCTCTACGAGACACAAACCTTTTTAATGCTAATATGAAAGCATCTTTTGTGAGCTCTGTAACCAGTTCTAAGTGTACAGCTTTTGTCACAAAACACACGAAAAGACTGACATAGGCTTTGCTTAATCGGGCACCACGGCCCTTTCTATCTTTTATTAGGAATGGCCCGGCATAATCCACCCCAGATACGCTAAATGGAGGCCCCGGTTGTACACGCGGTTCAGGTAATTGCCCCATAATCGGTTGTATTGTTCTTGGAGTAGTATGCCGAAAACATGTAATGCATTCTCGTACCGTCTTTTTTGCCAAATTGCGCCCCATAATAGGCCAAAATTTTTCTCTTAAAGAGGCCAAAATTAATTGAGGACCCGCGTGTAATAATCTTAAATGTTCACTAATGAAAAGTAATTTTGTCAAATGGTGTTTGGAACAAATTAGTATTGGATGTTTTTTATCATATACATATTTTGAATTTTGTATACGCCCTCCTACACGAATAATACTTTCGTCATCGAAAAATGGGTTGAGATTTAAAACTCGACTTTTGCTGTTAAGTTCCTTTTTATTGCTTAACTGCACGTATTCAAAAGGAAATGATTGTTTTTGAGCTAATTTAATTAGACATTTAAAAGCAAAATCAAGTTCTTTGCAAGTGAGAGACCCATATTGACGTACTTCTTTTGATTTTAGACAATTATTTTTGAATCTAAGCAAATATGCGGTAACTCGTTTGAGTTTATTGAGATTTGAAAATTTTTCAAATGGAAAGTCATTAATGTTTTTTGTTGCTAGTAACACTTGTGTACGTGTTTTCAATTCAGGTAATACATTAGTATTTAAAATCAAATTAGGCCAGTTGACTTCATCTTGTTTCAGCCAATAAGGACCGTGCCACCATAATTTTAAGTTCTTTATTTGATTTGGATTAATTCCTCTTGAAAGAACATCAGCGGGATTGTCTTTACTTGGCACGTGACGCCAAATATGTGGATTTGCGAATTCTTGTACTTCGGCTACTCTACTACTTACAAAAGGTTTTAAACTATTTGGAGCCGTTTTCAACCACCCTAAAACAATTGTAGAGTCTGTCCAAAATACACATTGATCGAATTTTATATCCCATGATGCCAAAACTCGTTTTGCAAGTCTAATTAAAGTAACAGCTCCGCAGAGTTCTAATCGAGGTAACGTAACAGATTTTAATGGAGCCACCTTTGTTTTAGCACATAGCAAATGCACTGAAATATCTCCTTCTTGGTTCATAGATCGTATAAAAATTGCACTACCGTACGCGTTTTCAGATGCATCTGAAAATCCATGAAGTTGAATGTTTGTAGTGTTTTCACATTTAACGTGCCGTTGAATTTTGAGTTCGCTTAACTTTGGAAGTTGTTCTCTAAATTTAGACCAAGTTACATGTATGTTTGCGGGTAATGATTCATCCCATGATAACTTTTCCAACCATAGTTTTTGCAAAATTATTTTTGCTGTTATTGTACATGGGCTTAAAAGCCCTAAAGGGTCAAATATCTGTGCAATAGTAGCTAAAATTGTACGTTTTGTTATCTTTTGATTTTTTGAAAATTCGCTAATAATGTACGTTAAATTATCTGTTTGATAATGCCAAATTAAACCTAAAGTTTTTGTGTTTTCGTTGGCCCCGAATTCGATTATTTTTGTTAAAGAATTGTCATTTTGTACATGTTTTAAAACAGCTGATTCGTTTGAATAGAATTTTCGAAGTTCAAAACAACCTGTTTTTAACACCTCCGTCACGTTTTTACATATTTGTGAAGCTTCTTCAATGGAATCCGCCCCTGTTAGCAAATCATCTACATAGAAATCGCGTTCAATGATTTTTGCAATGTCCGGCATGACTTCTCTAATTTCTAAGCCTAACTGATATAAACTTCTAATAGCGAGATATGACGCAGCTGCCGTACCGTAAGTTACTGTATTTAACTCATAAACATCCAATTCATCGTCAATATTTTCACGCCATAATATTCTTTGCAGCGGTCTTTGTTCTGGTGCTACTAATACTTGACGATACATCATCGCTATATCGCCAGAAACAACGAAACGATGTTTCCGAAAACGTAGTAAAATTGATAAAATGTCCTCTTGTATGGTTGGACCAACCATTTGCAAGTCATTGAAAGAATACCCGGAAGTAGTCACAGCAGATGCATCGAAAACTACACGGAGTTTAGTAGTTAATCTGTCTTCGCGTAATACACCTCGATGTGGCATAAAATAAGAAATTGTAGAATTATTGATATTCTGTACTTTTGTCATATGACCCAGTTCCTTGTATTCTGACAAAAAATGAATGTATCGATTTTTTAGTTCTGGGTTTGACTGTAATTTTTGTTCTAAATATAGAAATCGCTTTTCAGCTTGCTTTCGTGAATCACCAAGATTTTCTAAAGAATTCTTAAAGGGTATTGACACTATAAATCTACCATTTGAGTCGCGTTTAGTGTTTTCGGTAAAATGGGCTTCACAAGCCTCCTCTTCACATGACCGTGTTTTAATTGGACAGCCTTCTTCGATTTCCCAAAATCGAGATAATTGTTGTTGAATATCAAAATTTTCCGAGAAGTTACAATGAGTTTTATTGGACGCTTGTACACCTATGGGTCCGGATACAATCCACCCAAATTTTGTTTTTTGTAAGACTGGTTTATTTACACCCATACTAATTTGACCTATACAAATAAGATTCCAAAATAGATCTCCCCCTATTAGCATATCGACTTGGCTCGGTTTATAAAACGAGGGATCTGCCAAAGTAATATTTTTTGGAATATTTAATTGTGATATGTTTACTTTTATACTAGGTAAATTTCCAGTAATATTCTGAAGTACAAAACACGAAAGGTTTGCAACATATACGCTATTAATTGTTCGTATTATAACTTCACATTTCTTATCAATTTTGGATGTAGTTTGATTTAAACCTGCAACCGCAAAATTTATTTTTGTTGTGTCTAAATTCAATTTATTACAAAGATCGGCTGTTATAAAACTCGACATCGATCCTGAATCAAGTAGTGCTCTAATTGTACAACCTACGCCATTTTTGTCCAAAATTTCGATATAAGCCGTAGACAATAAAACTTGTTGTATTGAACTACTTAAACTAGATGATAAAGAAACGTTCGGTATATTGTTTTCTGGTTCATTTGGAATATTGTTCGATATATTATTGCTAGTACTTGCCGCTTCGCTTGGTTTTTCTTTTTCTAAGTGTAGTAATGTATGATGTTTTAAATTACATCGTTTACAATTGCCTAAACGACAAATTTTGCTGTGATGTCCAAATTTCAAGCAGTTTATGCATACTTTTAAATTTCGTACTTTTTCGATTCGCTCTTGTACAGGAAGTTTTGTAAACTCATTACAATTATTAATATAATGACCTTTTTTGCAATATGCGCAACTAGGCGTACCTGAAAAGAAACCTTTAGTATTTGTATTTGACTGTTGCCTAAATACTTTCTTTTCCGAATGACTTTTAACCTCTAATGTTTCTAACATATCTGCGCGTCCCTTGAGAAATGCTTTTAAGTTTTCTAATGTGGGTACCTCATTGTCTATTTTGTACTGTTCCCATTTACGAGCCGTAATTGGATCAAGTTTTGTACTTATTAAGTAAATAATAAGAGTATCCCAATTACTGATTGGTTGCTTTAATTGTTCTAAGGCACGTAAATGTTTGTACATTGTATCAACTAGATTACGAATTTTTTCTGACGATTCTTTTGATATACTGTTCAAATTGAATAGCGCTTTTACATGATTATGTACTAAAAGACGCGTATTATCAAACCGTTCCAATAACATTTTCCAAACTACATTATAATTATTTGCTGTAAATTCTATTGACTTGATTATATCGGCGGCGCTATTTTCCAGACTGGCTCGAAGATAATGGAATTTTTGAATGTTATTTATGCCAGTATTTTCATGTATTAACGATTTGAAAGTGTCTCGAAATTCAAGCCAACATTGAAAATCCCCATTGAATTTTGGTAATTGAATTGTGGGTAATTTAATATCTTGTAATTGCTGTACATTGGATTGCGAACTAGTACTGTTATTTGAGGAATTTTTTGTAGACACTCTGTCAAGGTTCTCTTCAGATATTGAAAGATCTTTTAATATTTTTTTAGCTAATGCAATTTGAGAATAATAATTTTGTTCAAATAAATTTCTATCTTGAAATTGTTCATCCACATTCTCAGCAATGTTTTCTAATTGAATTTGTATGTTGTCATATTCTTCTAATAAGCTTTCACTGGTCTTATTTAGACGATCATTTAATTGAATGAGGTCTAATTCCGTTGGTGTTTGACCAGAATCCAATTTATCATTAATTGTTTTAATAAAATTTGCAAATCCCGTTAACTTTGCCTTATAGGAAGCTCTTTTACGTACTAAAGAATTTATTTCTGCATCACCCATGTTTAAGAATATATATTTTTTTTTTTTTTTTTACGTAAATATTAAAAATTTCTTAAAATATTGATTTTATTTTTGCGATAATGTAAATAATATGAAAATGAATACTGTACAAAATATTTTGAAATAAATGGAGTTTTTTGTTAAATAACGTACTAAATAAATTGTTTTTGAATTATTTTATAATAAAATAACTCGTACAGGTATAGCTGGCATAAAATTTGGATATTTGAATGTTTATATTTGAGAATAAAGAATAAAGGAGAGATAAGGAACCGACTCACTTTGAAAAGGCACAGTTGCCCTGCGAAGTTAGACCTTGTTCGCTACAGCTGAATTCCTCTGCTTGATCGAAGAGATGTTGCTTGTTCCACTGGAACGATGGTTTCGTGTGCACTGTGCAGTAATGTACACGTGCAGCTACTTCTTACTTCTTGGATCTATTTCACGTTGGTAAATAATAATTCGGCTCGATTAACCATATGTTTTATTTATTGATTGATGGACTGTATGAACTTATTTTTTATTGTAATTAAACAAACTTAGCACTTCTTAGTTTTAGACGTATATTGATAATATTGTACAAACAAAGTAATTTTTTAACAAAATAAAATATAAACTCTCTTCTTCGACTGATAAGTTTGTACTAGGTACTTTTTGTCTCTACCGCTCGTTTCTCCCTTCAGTTCACCTACTGCGGGCGTCCCAGTCTTATTCACACAGGAACAATAATGTCAAATTTCTACAGTCAGCTCTGTCGATAAACCCAGTGCTTCTATGTTGTTATAGAAAACACCGTGCAGGGGTTTATCGACGTGCTGCCTGAACAGATTCCTCTGTTCGGCAGCTTTGATTTGGGCTGTCAGACGATTCGGCGGAAGCTCAGTAACTGATTCTGCATCAGCACCTCGCCGGCCTTCTCGCCTGTGGTCGAACACGAGACCGAGTTCATCTGCGGCCCTCTGTGCTACCCTAAACAATAAAGCGCCAACTCCCACAGTTTCATGATCTCTCACTAACTGTAGGAGTGGGTCCGAGCTCCTGATGACATTACATGCCATACTCAGTGCCACTCTGCCATGCATGCACTCCAGACTCAAGAGTCCTCGGCCCCCCCGTTGACGTGGGAGGTACACACGAGGAACGGACGATCTAGGATGAATACTCCTATGAATATTCATCATCTTGCGGGTATTCCTGTCCAATTGACGCAGCTCATCTACTCCCCATTTGACTACGCCAAAGGAGTAGAGCAGAATCGGAACGGCAAGCATATTAGTGGCAGACACCTTGTTCTTCCCCGAGAGTTCTGATGACCAGATCTTTCGGAGTCGGTGTCTGTACTTGCCACGGAGAGAATCCTTTATTTGGTTCACATCCTGGATGTGGCGTTGTTCCACACCCAGGTATGTGTAGGTCTCTCCGGCATCCAAATGTCGTAGGATGCTTCCATCTGCGAGCTGCGCATCTTCGTGGAATTCCCCGCACCGTCCTCTCTTGAGGTGGACGACTGCGCATTTGTCCAACCCAAACTCCATTCCAATTGCCCGCGTGTATTCCTCGACCACCCTGAGAGCATTTTGAAGTTCTCGCTCTCCGGAGGTATACAGTTTAAGGTCATCCATATAAAATAGATGGGTGACCTTATGCCTCCGGTTGCTGGGTGGCCCACACTGATACCCGCGGGTTTGGCGGAGTCCAACAGATAGCGGCAGCAGTGAGATGCAGAAGAGGAGCGGACTCAAAGAGTCACCCTGAAACACTCCTCTCTTAAATGTCACCAACTCTGTCGAAACTCGCTCGGTACCGGATGTTATGGTGAAGCGAGTTCTCCAAAGCGGCAACAGTTGTTCGATGCATCTCACTAGTGGTGCTGGTACCGCAAGACATCCGAGCAAGTGTAACAAAAGCTCGTGGGATGTTGTATCAAATGCCTTGCGATAATCAATCCAGGCCATTGACAGATTCCGCTTGTACTGCACAGAATCCTGTGTAATACAGCGGTCTATCAGCAGGTTTTCCTTGCAACCTGCCAGGCCCTTCTTGGCACCACGCTGTTCGTTTACCTGTTGGTAGACCGGATCAACAGACCTCAACATCCTGGTATACAAGATACGAGTAAATAACTTGTAGCAGGAGTTGAGGCAGGTAATCGGTCTATAATTTTTTGGGTCAGACAGATCCCCCTTTTTGGGGATTAGCACAGTTCGCCCCTCGACAAACCAGTCCGGAATTTGCTGCCCCTCGTTCAACCATGAGTTGAAAACTCGGGCCAGATGGCGGTGGGTGGAAGGAAACTTCTTCCACCACCAGTTGTTTATACCATCTGGACCCGGGGCAGCGAAGTTCTTGGTTCCAACAAGTGCTTGTTGAACCTCTTCCGTACTGATTGCCGGGCACACTTCTTCTGGCTCTTCTAAGACTCTACGACAGAGAGCCTCGAAGTGTGCTATAGCTGGAGTGTCATTATCGAATGGACTCGCGACTTCGTAGATTCCTTTCCAGAAGGCTTCGACATTATCAACAGTTGGCGGATTTTCGACAACACGCTGTGGCTATTGGAACAGGCGAGACGGGTTTGTTTGAAACAATTTGTTTTGTTCCAAACTCCGCATTCGCCTGACCAAAGTTTTCTTAATAGCCATTAGCGCTCGAATCCTATCTAGACAGTGCTGCTTGATGGTCTGCAGCACTGTGCGATTTAGAGTGTGGTGTTGGCGTCTCAGTCCGGCTGCCACTCGCCGGACCTTCGGTGTAAATGGTCTACCTGCGACTATATAATCCACCACACTCTGGATTCGAGAAGCGTGTTGCCTTGCTGATCGAATTTTAGCTTCGATCTTCTGTACGCGCCGCTTAGCTTTCTCGACCCTATCAACTGCGCTTGCCAGGCGCTGTTGTGGGACGAGTTGCTTGGCGGCAGCGTACACCGCGCTGTTGATCTGCCAGATGTTGGCATCTTCTGGAAGCTCCTCACTAATCAACGAATCCATTCGTGCCAGGTCTTGTGGCTATGGGTTAACCCTGGTGTTAAGGTTAACCCTCGTCCTTAAAGCGATATCGGTGTACTCAGGAGGATGTTCCTCGTCAGCTGGTATTTGCCGCGGTGGAAGTGCGGCAGGCACTTCCTCACGCTGACGAGGTGCCCTTACGTAACCTGTTCTGCGCAGGAAGGATACTTGATCTCTCAGATGTTGTTGAGAGAAGGCGCGATACTCCGGGTGCATATCGCACCACAACCGGTGTAATCGCGCCATGTATCCCCTGCGCGCAGGTTCGCTGCTCTCGTAGCAGTTAAGCAGATCATCTCTTAATCCCTCCGTCCACCTAAAGCGTCCATGTCCAATAGCAAAGTCGTCAACATTGAGACCGTCCAGTAAGGCCCCTCCCACCTGTCTCTGACCCCCATCCGACTGGGGTCGATTGTGAGGGGCCTGTCCTCTGTTACGGTCGAAAACCAGAGGAAATGAGTCCCCAGGATGGTTAGCCCTGAGGACCCACGGCCGACATTTGTCAGAGAGGGTTGCCCCTCCCTGTCCGGGGTGCACCGCGAGGAGGTTGCCGGTCCGAATTTTGCACCCCTGCCGGTCCGAATTTTGTTATTATTATTATTATTATTATTATTATTATTATTATTATTATTATTATATTATTATTATTATTATTCTATTGAATAGGAGACTTGGTTTATTCCTAATAGGCTTTGTAATATATAGCTGGCTAAATACGTTTGATTTTGGGACACAACCCGGTGGTTGGTTGTGTCGAGTGAACTCGTGAAAACTCTGCTTGGATTCAGACAGTTCCACAAGTACGAACGTAGACGTGGTGTACAATTTTTGACATTCTGAGAAATACCATTTTTTCGGCATTTCATTTTCTTGATCCAGGCGACAGTGTGACGTGCTTTTTTAATCAATTAATTAATTTCCAATCCTTGGGATTATTGACGGATAGCATAGAGAATATTTTGGTAATTTGTTATTGATGTTGGATAGAGTTGTTGGAGAGAGTTTTCCAATATCACTCTTACACATTGGGGCAAAAGCTTATATGGTACAGGAACCCCAGGATCTCGCTTCAACCCGCCCAGATATACAGGTATATATGTCAGATTGCCAACTATAATTACGTTCACGCACTTACTAGCAGCAATAAATAACCAGGGAACCCAAAACACTAGCTCCAGCAACAACTCACGCACCACATCAACCAAGGTAATTTATGCAACTTTTCCACAACAATATATCATCGTTTCGCAAGTATCACAATTCAAATTTCGGAGGCTATAATAAAACTCCCATTTTAATTTCTTTCTCAAAATTTCAGGTGGCCTTTCTGAAACTAAATATGGGAAGAAATAAACCTCTTTTTAAACTTCAAAGGATAATAGCTATACTAAAACGAAAAACGTAACGCTGTGGAAAGTAAGTAGGTACGGTAAGTATTGCTGGCCATACTAGGAATAAAAGTAAAGGAATCAGGCATGTTAAGGACCTGAAAGCTCATCCGCCAGATGAGAGTGATACTAGTGAAACCGATTAATATGTGGGTCTGTATTTCTCGCTATGTTTCTTGGTTCTGACTTGGTTATCTCTGTTTATATGTTGTGGGAAATTCTTCGTTGGTAGTGAGTGTAGTTGGAATCAATCAGTTTTGGGAAAAATTGGTTTGTAGTGCCGTCGATTTGGTAGAATCGGAATAAATTCCTAGCCATGGATAGGCGAGGTTTTCGTTTATTTTTGTGGAGTTGTTTCGTTGAAACGATCCTATGGTATGTGTCGGGTTGCAGGTTTTTGTTGATTCTCCACCAAAAGTAGATTTTGTTTTGGATTGTTAAGTTTGATGTTGTGATTCTGTCCCTTCCTTAGTGGCTAAAACCCTCCAAGTAAGAGGGTTGTTTTGGGTTCCCTGGTTATTTATTGCTCTGTGACGGGGGTGTCGAATACCGTCACCGCGGAATATACCTGCGTGGGGTAGAAATCCCCTGTACGGCCACTTTCTTTTTTCAGACGCAGAGGGAGCTCCGGCGCGTTGGGGCGGTGACATTTCGTCGACTGACTTAAATGTCAAGTTGAAGGAGGTTGGCTGAAGCGTTGGGATGGATCATGCTTGATTCAGGTCCTTTGGTTTAGTTAGCCAGGTCGAGGCCTGGTTATCACTGATTCAAGTCCCATCCCAATGTTAAGGTTGGTCTCTGTTCCGCTGTCGGCGGAAGGGTCTTCGTCGTAACGTGTTGGTGCGTAGTCCCGCGAGTCTGCGCGTTGGCAATATGGGTAGTCGAAGGGCCGGCTACCCATTGTAACGATAATTTGGTAAATTACGGTTACAACTGGCTTCTACCGGAGACAATTAAATGTAGCTATGTTATGCGCGCGTCGACGACACTGAAACGTTCTCGATCCTACCGCGTTCCTCCTCCGACAGCTTTTTCCTATCTTCCGTACTGGTAATTCGTAATTTTATGAATATCTAATTATTTTTCTCGGATGTAGAATTTATCTGTACCTTATCGTTACAAAGTATTATTTGCAATACATAGCCTAGTAAATATTTAGCATGTTGGTTATTTATTACAGTCAAATGTGGTAAATATCGATTTAAATCGAATTTATCAATTGGGTGTGTTTGACGCCGGCATTTTAGCCAAATTTGGTGCTCTGCACGCGTGATTGATTTCATGCAAATATCTACTCGTGGTGTCGTCTTGCGAGTGAACTAGTTTATTACCGTTCCTTATTATCTTTTGCAGTTAAAATTTGCAATTATCGTTATTATCTTTATCGAGTTATTCATAAAATATATGCACTTACACAGATCTCTTTCGTTTGCGGAAGGTGGTAAAAAACTCCTCGAAATTAATAGTTTTCGCTTAACGGAAAATATTGGTTTTTATCTTATCTCACAATTTGATTATTGTAATTCTTCGTAATTTAATTTAATATTTAAATTATTCCCTGCTATATCTTAATATGATTTGAATTAATTAAAATTCATAGTTATTATCTAATTATCGTAAATTAATTGAATAATTAAAGCATTTCTTACCATTTCTTACTCCAATTGGGAGAATTAAATAAACTTATTGTTTCTTATCGTTCTACATTAAATAGTAGAATTTAACTTTAATTAGTAATCTAATTAAATTAGTTATAAAAATCAGAATACCTAACTTTTTACTTTCTTACTTATTGTATTATTTTGTGATTCACACATTTTCTATTTGTGAAAAGATTGCGTTTTAGCAATATTAAAACTTAATTTTCTGAGTGTTTTAGTGTGATTTGTCTATTTAATTACTGTTATTAAATTCAAATAATATAACAATTTTATTTCTAACATAATTTCTTATTCAGAGGAATTATTTTTATTGCTTTAATCTTGTCTAGTTATATCTAGAGTAATTTCTAAAATTTCATAGTTTCGAAATTATAATAATTAGTTTATTATAATTTATATCTTGAGTTATTTTTAAAATAAAATAATAAATTCATATCTTTGTAATTATAATAATTGATTTATTATAATTCATATCTTTGCTAAATTGTTTAGTCAACTTTTCTAGAAGAAACTTGCCTTCAGTGAGTTTTTTCTAATTTTATCAGCCGTAAGCTAACTTGCATATTTCCAACTTTACTTTGTACATTTTTGACACTGGTATATTTATGTTTTATTGAACGAGACCAAGAAGAGGATTCGACAGATTCAACTTTACCAGACCACATCAGACTGAAATCCAGATTATCCTATTATCTTATCCAGGATTGGTTACATCTTTCCCAGGTGCAGGTGAAGTCTAGCTAGACCCAGAAGATCAGTATACACCAGCATAGGCCATCTTGGCAAGGGACTAGATCATCGTGGAAATCCTTGGAAATTAAGGTCTGTAAGTCTGTGGTAGAACATATTTCCATCATCAGGTCTTCGGTTCCAGCGTAACAAATAATTGCCAGTAATTGTTCTTGTAAATGTAAGCCTTGCAGTTAATAAAATATTTTCTTTCATTAATTTTTTTATTGTGATAGCCCTTCAGGCACTTATTTCCATTGTTTTGCCCTTCAGGTAAATATATATTTTTTATCATTGTTAAGAGTAATTTGTTATTGTTAATATTTATTCTATTTGTTAATATACTATTTATTTGAGCTGAATCGTTTTATTTCTCTTATTGTGAAAATCTGATATCATACAAATTGTTACTAATTTTTTAGTAGCTGGCGCCCAAAAATTATCTTAATTTATCTTAATTTTACTTGATAAATAATTCCTTAACTTTTAATCTCTTATAACTTGCAGTTTTAAATCTTACTAAGCTAGAAACTTAAAGTGCACTCTTCAAGTTCTTTTGTTAACAAATCAGGGTTTTAACCAAATTTAATAATAAGTTTGTTAATTTATTAAACACCATATTCTGACTCACGACCCACCGGAAAAATCTGAGCAGCCGACAGGTAAAATAAACTTTGAAACCCAGAAGCCCATAAGGCAAATTAGATTTATTCAGTCTGGGGTTACAAAAATTGTCGTCCAACGTGTGAGGCCTGATATTTTATGAATTTAAACTGCACTATAGTTATATTGAAATCAGATTTTCTCAGGGAGAAATAAGCCAAAGTCAAACAAACAATAAGACCTGGAACCATTACCTAAATTTTCTAAGTATAAAATATTCTAACTAAGAAAGTATATGTTTCGTACTTTAAACATAAGTACAGGGTGTTCAACGTAACTTGCTACCCCCCATAATTTCCTTATTTTATAAGGTAATAAAAAAATTGAAAATTTCATCTTATTGCATTTTTCACGTACTTTTTAAATATGTTATCGAATCATATCCATGTCAGAAAATATACAGTGGGTGCGAAAAAATGTGTTTTTCTTTAATGGAACACCCTATATATTTTTACATATTTGGATTTGCCTACTTTTTCTGATTTCAAAAATATATAATACTTGTATATTTCGAGTAATATTAAGGAAGTTATTAATAAAAAACCGTTTGCAATAACGCAGATAAATTATATTTATTTTATCTTTACAACAATCATTATTTGAAGAAGACGAGATATGATCTGATAACATATTTAAAAAGTATGTGAAAAATGCAATAAGATAAAATTTTTAATTTTTTTATTATCTTATAAATAAGGAAGTTATGGGGGTAGGAAGTTACACCTTGCTATCCCCATAATTTCCTTATTTATAAGGTAATAAAAAAATTAAAAATTTCATCTTATTGCATTTTTCACATACATTTCAAATATGTTATCAGATCATATCTCGTCTTCTTCAAAATAATGATTGTTATAAAGATAAAATAAATGTAATTTATCTACGTTATTGCAAACGGTTTTTTATTAATAACTTCCTTAATATTAATCGAAATATACAAGTATTATACCTTTTTGAAATCAGAAAATGTAGGCAAATCCGAATATGTAAAAATATATAGGGTGTTCCATTAAAGAAAAACACATTTTTTCGCACCCATTGTATATTTTCTGACATGGATATGATTCGATAACATATTTAAAAAGTACGTGAAAAATGCAATAAGATGAAATTTTCTATTTTTTTATTACCTTATAAAATAAGGATATTATGGGGGGTAGCAAGTTACGTTGAACACCCTGTACATATTACTAAAACTGATTTTTACAACTATTTGATATTGACATTATTAAAGTGGTATATCTTATCTTATTCATTACTATCTTATTTTTGCAAGTATTTTGAATTAAAATTGTGAAGATAATTGCGGCCGTTGTAAACATAAAAACTTGTTTACCGATTTCTTTATTTCCCTATTATTTTTTTCAAGTAAGGTTTAAAGTATTTATGAAAACTTGATAGTGTTGGAATAAGAGATTTATTTACCTACCGAATTTAACTTTACATTATTGGAACTTTGTGCATATGGTGATTTAATTTTTTTGTCGCGAGAATAAATACGAGTTCTTATTCTGTACACTATTTATAATTTAACTTGTGGATTTTTATCTGAATTTCTTATTATCTGATTAATTTATTTGAATTACAAGTGATTGAAAATTATTCGTAATATACTGGGTGGTTATTTGTTAGCGTTACCTTTGAGTTATTGAAATTTATTGGATTATTTTCGCATTTCTATTTTAACTTTTCTCTATACGTGATATACCGATTACGATTTATTGTAATCTTGATCTTGAGTTTTGTAACTTGTTAACGTAACTTATCTTTCATTCTCGTATTCATCTTATTAAGAAACTATAACATTATGGAACCAAATCACTTAAAGGTTGCCGAACTTACTTATGAATTAAAAGTACGTAATGTCGATCCGGTTGGGGATACGGATAAAAAACGGAAAATTTTACGGGGATTATTAAGTCAAGAAAGCGCGAATAGAAGTTTTGTACAAGGGTCAACAGTACATCCGTATAAATTCCTAGATGATTGTAAAGAAATACACGCGACGATTACCGATTTAACGAATGTAATTGATAGTTATCAAACTAGCGGGGATTCTTCACTTAAGAAACGAATTTCGTCACGTTTAACTCATTTATCGGGTAGAATGCAACGCTTGATCGCGAATAATGAGGAAGAAGTCAAAAAGGGCGAATTGCAAATTCTAATTTTAGAATTGGAGGGTGATTTTGCTTTTAAAGACTTGCCGACTACTTCCACTCCTATTGAACCGACTCCACCTGTTTCGCATACGTTTAATGTGCAATCTATACCTCCATATAAATGGAATGTCACTTTTAGCGGATCAACCGAAAACGAATCTCTTACGGCTTTTCTAGAAAAAATCGAACTTTTACGTCAAGCGCGAAAAATCTCTAAAACCGAGTTATTTTTGTCAGCATGTGATTTGTTTACTGGATCTGCTTGGATTTGGTTTATAAATAATCATAAGAAAGTTAGTAATTGGGATGAGTTAGTAGCAAAATTAAAGCAGGATTTTTTACCTTATTGTTATGAGGACGAATTATTACAAGAAATTAATAATAGGACGCAAGGTCCTAATGAACGTGTTGCTATTTTCATTGCGTCAATGGAAGGGTTATTCAATCGTCTACCGATTAAACCAAGCGAAGTTGTTATTGTGAATAAAATCAGACGGAATTTATTACCTTATTATATTTCGAGGTTAGCATTAGCACAACCCACCACTGTATCTGAATTGTCGGACTTATGTAAAAAATTAGAGGAATCTCGTACTTGGTCAAACCGTTATAGAACACCACCACAGCCTAAAGGAGGGTTATTAGAACCTGACTTAAGTTGTATAGCTTCGAGTTCAAATACTCAATTCAAAAATAACCATTCATTTTTCAATAAAAATTCATTTCCTAGTGATAAAAATTCAAGAAGTAATTCTAGTAATCAAGTAAATTTTTCTGCAGTATCGCATCTTAAATGCTGGAATTGTGATAAAGTAGGGCATTCCTACAATACGTGTCGGAACCCACGAAAACTATTTTGTTTTGGGTGCGGGTTGAAAAATACTACAAAGTTTCGGTGTACAAAATGCAGTCCAAAAAAACGAATTGAGCGGGGACGTGTCACTGGATGTCGTTGCCTCAGCCTCCAGTTCCGAAAATCGTCCAGTTACAAACCAAAAACTCAAAATATCAAAAAAAGGAAAGAAATAAAACAATCAGTGTCTGATTGGCAAAAGTGGCTTTCTACGGTGAAACACTTTTATCAATCCCTTCCTACTATGAATCCTATTTGTGTAAAGAAACCTAATGATAATCGTCCCTATTTTAATGTTCAAATTTCCGGTGTTAACATTTTAGCGTTAGTAGACAGCGGTAGCTCTGCTTCTGTATTGGGTTCTTCGGGATATTATTTGATACAGTATGAAAATTATTTTAATGTAACCACTGCTGATGGTACGTCACAAAATGTGTTAGGCTATATTTCGGTTCCGGTATGTTTAAATGATGTTTCGAAAGTAATGAAAATTTTAGTAATTCCGTCAATGACTCACACTTTAATTTTAGGAGTAGATTTTCTAAAAGAATTTCAGATAAATGTAGATTTCAAGGATCTTACCTATAATTTACCTATTTCTCTTTGTACGGTTAATACAATTCAAACGGTACATGATTTATCTTCAGATAATAAAAAGTCCTTAGATAAGGTTGTTAATATGTTTTCCGAAATTGCTCCTTCTGATCGTCTGGGACTTACCCACTTGATATCTCACACTATTGATACTGGGGATGCCAAGCCTATCAGACAGAGACAATATCCTTTATCGCCGGTTATGCAACAGCACTTAAATACCGAACTTGACAAAATGCTTGAAATGGGTGTAATTCAACCTTCTCGATCTCCGTGGTCTAGTCCTTTGTGGTTAGTAGAAAAACGTTCGGGAGAATATCGCATATGTTTCGACGGGAGAAAAGTCAATTCAGTAACTGTAGATGACTCATATCCTATGCCGTTAATTGACAGTATTTTAAATAAACTTCGTGATGCAAAGTTCCTTACCTCCATTGATTTGAAAAATGCGTTTTTCCAAATTCCTTTAGATCCCGCGTCACGACCAAAGACTGCCTTTGCTGTTTACGGCAAAGGATTGTTTGAATTTCGCACTATGCCTTTTGGTCTAAGTAATGCACCAAAAATATGGCTAGGTTAATGGACCTTCACTTGAACCTTTTTGCTTTTGTTATTTGGATGATATTATTATAGCTACCCCCGACTTTTCGACTCACTTAGATATCTTGAAGCAAGTTTTCGCAAAATTAAAAGAGGCTAATCTTACCGTAAATCTAAAAAAATGTCAATTCTGTCGTCCCTCTTTATCCTTCTTAGGTTTTGTTGTCGATCAGCAAGGTTTAAGAACGGACCCAGAAAAGGTTACCGCCATTTTAAATTACTCCGTTCCGAAAAATACCACCGAAATAAAACGTCTTATCGGTCTTGTTAGTTGGTACCGCCGGTTCATTAAAGATTTCTCCACTATTTGTTCACCTATCTCAGACCTTTTACACGGACGTAAAAAGGGTCAGCCTATAACATGGACACCGGAAGCTAATCAAGCTTTTGAGGAAATAAAACGTCGTTTAACCTCTGCCCCTGTTTTAGCTAGTCCTGACTTTACTAAACCTTTTTTTATTCAATGTGACGCGTCAAATACAGGCGTTGGTTCTGTGCTCTATCAGGAGAGTGACGGAATTGATCATCCTATTGCTTATGCAAGCAGGACCTTAAACAAATGTGAACGTAAATATTCAGTAACGGAAAAGGAATTACTTGCCGTAATATATAGTATAGAAAAATTTCGTAGTTACGTACAAGGCTCTAGATTTACGGTTGAAACGGATCACGCGTCGTTGTTATGGTTAACTAATATTTCTAATCCGACGGGTCGCTTAGCTCGTTGGGCGATTAGATTATCTCAATTTAACTTTAATATTATTCACCGTAAAGGTAAACATAATATTGTAGCGGATGCACTTTCTCGTTCTATTACCGAAACAGCTGTCTTAGATTTGAATAAATTAATTCCCGATAAATGGTACAATACCATGTTAACTAAAATACAAGAAAATCCGGAGAAATATCCTTCATATCGAGTAGAAAATAATATTTTGTATAAGCATATTTTTAATAATCATAGTTTGGTCAGTAACGTAACTGATTGGAAGATTGTCGTACCTACGAAAAACCGTTCGGAAATTTTTTATATGTTTCATGACGATGCTACTGCTGGACACTTTGGTGTTTCTAAAACTCTCTTTAGAATTATGGAACTTTATTACTGGCCAAATATCCGTAAAGAAGTGTATAAATATGTGCGTAAATGTCCTATTTGTGCAGCAAACAAAAGTTCAAATTTACCACGTGCCGGTTTAATGGGTGCTTATCGGAATATTAACTTCCCTTTTCAGTTAATTTCAGCGGATTTACTTGGACCTTACCCTAGATCAAAAAACGGTAATCAGCATGTTCTCGTAGTAGTCGATTGGTTTACTAAGTTTGTCTTAGTCCGTCCTTTATTTAAGGCTACCTCAACAGCAATTATTAAATTTCTTGAAAATGACGTTTTCCTTATTTATGGTGTACCACAAATTTTCGCTTGCGATAATGGCACACAATTCACTAGTCGCGAGTTTAAACAATTTATCGATAAGTATAAAGTTCAAAAGGTGTGGTATAATGCAAAATACCATCCCCAAATAAACCATACAGAACGGGTTAATAGAGTTATTGTAACCGCGATTCGATCCTATGTAAATGAAAATCATAAAACTTGGGACATGTCAATTTATCAAGTGGCACAAGCCATTAGGTTAGCGAAACACGGCATTACGGGTTATCCACCTGCTTTTCTAAATTTTGCAAGGAATATTCCTTTAACAGGGGATTATTATGGGAAAATTATTGAAAACGCGGATAATATACTTTCTATTGGAGAGAAAAACCAATTGATTGATGACATACAAGAGTTACCTAAATTATATGTGGACATACGTAAAAGGCTGCGTCATGCATATGAACGTAATGTCAAGCACTATAATTTACGTAAGCGACCTTTGAGATTTTATCCCGGTGACCGAGTCTGGAAAAGAAATTATACCTTGTCTAATGCTGCCAATGATTATTCCGCCAAGTTAGCGCCGAAATATATACAGTGTAAAGTAAAAAGAGTTTTCTCTAAATTAGTGTATGAACTTTCGGATCTTGAAGGAAATAATCTTGGTAAGTGGCATGTTAAAGATCTTAAGGAAAATTATGTCGAGTTGGACTCAGATGATGATTCCGATCCAGACACCGAAACCGATCAAGTCGATTAAAATCTCACTCACTATATCTTATCTTATTATACCTTTCCTTATGAATACTACTTGATAGTATTTCATTTTTGTGCCCTGTGGTAAGGGGTAAACGAATACTACCACCGTGGATTAACCTGCATGAGGTAAAAGCCCTCTAAACGGCCACTTATCGTGCAGAGAGGCTTGATTGTGATGGGAGTGGTTTCGTCACTGTTTGGCTACTTTTAATAGTAAATGGACAGGATGTGTCTGCTTTTCAAGAGTTTCTGACATCTAGTCTGGTGAGCCTTGCTAGCATAATGATTCTCAATGATCTGCTGCTTATACAAGTCTGTTTCATTGCCGGACAGGAGCAACCTCGTCGCCTTTTCTTTTCTTGGAGCTACGCTTCCAATTTCAGTAATGGTAACTACTATACAGTACTGAGGCGGCAAACCACGTCTCTGGAGACTGACTTAGTGTCCTCTCCTTAACTTCTTTCTGGTTTTTTCTCTATCTCTCTCTCTTCTTTTCGTGAATCTTTTGGGCGAGTGTTATTTGCTTCTTGCATCTTCCTTGTTTTTCTTCATGGACTTCCGAGTAAGGGTACATTAACGAGGCTTTTCTTGCATCTAGAACTGCGCAAAATGTCCTTTGGTTTGATCCCATTTCATCTGTGATCATGCCACATGTCGATTGACTTGGATGTGTTCGAGGGGATTAATCACTTCTCCAATAGAACCCAGTATCTTTCCTTCCTGTCTATCTTGTCTTATATCTTATTTTTTATTTTTTAATCCTTTATTTGGGGTAATTACGATAACGAAAATTTGTAATTCCTAGAGTTAACAAATTTTCTACCCGAAGCGAATGGGGTGTGTAACGATAATTTGGTAAATTACGGTTACAACTGGCTTCTACCGGAGACAATTAAATGTAGCTATGTTATGCGCGCGTCGACGACACTGAAACGTTCTCGATCCTACCGCGTTCCTCCTCCGACAGCTTTTTCCTATCTTCCGTACTGGTAAGTCGTAATTTTATGAATATCTAATTATTTTTCTCGGATGTAGAATTTATCTGTACCTTATCGTTACAAAGTATTATTTGCAATACATAGCCTAGTAAATATTTAGCATGTTGGTTATTTATTACAGTCAAATGTGGTAAATATCGATTTAAATCGAATTTATCAATTGGGTGTGTTTGACGCCGGCATTTTAGCCAAATTTAGTGCTCTCCACGCGTGATTGATTTCATGCAAATATCTACACGTGGTGTCGTCTTGCGAGTGAACTAGTTTATTACCGTTCCTTATTATCTTTTGCAGTTAAAATTTGCAATTATCGTTATTATCTTTATCGAGTTATTCATAAAATATATGCACTTACACAGATCCCTTTCGTTTGCGGAAGGTGGTAAAAAACTCAAAATTAATAGTTTTCGCTTAACGGAAAATATTGGTTTTTATCTTATCTCACAATTTGATTATTGTAATTCTTCGTAATTTAATTTAATATTTAAATTATTCCCTGCTATATCTTAATATGATTTGAATTAATTAAAATTCATAGTTATTATCTAATTATCGTAAATTAATTGAATAATTAAAGCATTTCTTACCATTTCTTACTCCAATTGGGAGAATTAAATAAACTTATTGTTTCTTATCGTTCTACATTAAATAGTAGAATTTAACTTTAATTAGTAATCTAATTAAATTAGTTATAAAAATCAGAATACCTAACTTTTTACTTTCTTACTTATTGTATTATTTTGTGATTCACACATTTTCTATTTGTGAAAAGATTGCGTTTTAGCAATATTAAAACTTAATTTTCTGAGTGTCTTAGTGTGATTTGTCTATTTAATTACTGTTATTAAATTCAAATAATATAACAAATTTATTTCTAATATAATTTCTTATTCAGAGGAATTATTTTTATTGCTTTAATCTTGTCTAGTTATATCTAGAGTAATTTCTAAAATTTCATAGTTTCGAAATTATAATAATTAGTTTATTATAATTTATATCTTGAGTTATTTTTAAAATAAAATAATAAATTCATATCTTTGTAATTATAATAATTGATTTATTATAATTCATATCTTTGCTAAATTGTTTAGTCAACTTTTCTAGAAGAAACTTGCCTTCAGTGAGTTTTTTCTAATTTTATCAGCCGTAAGCTAACTTGCATATTTCCAACTTTACTTTGTACATTTTTGACACTGGTATATTTATGTTTTATTGAACGAGACCAAGAAGAGGATTCGATAGATTCAACTTTGCCAGACCACATCAGACTGAAATCCAGATTATCCTATTATCTTATCCAGGATTGGTTACATCTTTCCCAGGTGCAGGTGAAGTCTAGCTAGACCCAGAAGATCAGCATACACCAGCATAAGCCATCTTGGCAAGGGACTAGATCATCGTGGAAATCCTTGGAAATTAAGGTCTGTAAGTCTGTGGTAGAACATATTTCCATCATCAGGTCTTCGGTTCCAGCGTAACAAATAATTGCCAGTAATTGTTCTTGTAAATGTACGCCTTGCAGTTGATAAAATATTTTCTTTCATTCATTTTTTTATTGTGATAGCCCTTCAGGCACTTATTTCCATTGTTTCGCCCTTCAGGTAAATATATATTTTTTATCATTGTTAAGAGTAATTTGTTATTGTTAATATTTATTCTATTTGTTAATATACTATTTATTTGAGCTGAATCGTTTTATTTCTCTTATTGTGAAAATCTGATATCATACAAATTGTTACTAATTTTTTAGTAGCTGGCGCCCAAAAATTATCTTAATTTATCTTAATTTTAATTGATAAATAATTCCTTAACTTTTAATCTCTTATAACTTGCAGTTTTAAATCTTACTAAGCTAGAAACTTAAAGTGCACTCTTCAAGTTCTTTTGTTAACAAATCAGGGTTTTAACCAAATTTAATAATAAGTTTGTTAATTTATTAAACACCATATTCTGACTCACGACCCACCGGAAAAATCTGAGCAGCCGACAGGTAAAATAAACTTTGAAACCCAGAAGCCCATAAGGCAAATTAGATTTATTCAGTCTGGGGTTACACCATGCTTTTTAAGCCCAGTTTTTGTTGTAAGTTTGGCACAATGACAGCCGGAGGCGGGCTGTTATGAAGCTCTGTAGCCTCATTGTATTAAGGTTTTGGCGGACTACGATGCTTATTGGTCTCATAGGTTAGTTGCTTCGATAGCATTCAGAAGTGATTTTGTTAGCTCATTTGTTTTGACTTAAGGCGATTAACGGGTTACTCACCTGGGAGCAGAGGGGGAATTGTTACATGTAAATTAAACTACGTACCTACCAGAGCATTTATTGTATCTAACAGAAAGGATACAATACAGTAATTTAATAATTTTATTTAAAATAGTCCACTTTCTTCGTAACGTATTGGTCATTCCTAGTACTCGCTACAGTTTTGTGAGGTTGACAACCACGATATAACTAACATGAAGTATAGCGGTTTAGATTAAACCATAGTCTGAACTATTTTCCTCATAATAACAGAAATATGATGTACTTGTAAAAGCCTCGGACACAACTTTGTTTAGTACGATGTATTATATTGACATTGGCTTTCCATTCGACACAAGGCATTCTTCATCACAGTATTACAATAGTTAATACATTCTAGACACATTTTTATTCTTATTGCTAAGGTATGTGCATAAAACAGCTGGCTTGTAAACAGAGCTGAAACAAAAAGACATGACCTTCAGACGATACATCGCTAAATTAAATCGGTAATATCCTAAATAACTAGTATAATATTGTTTTACTACTTACCATAAAGCCATAAAGACAGAAGTTAAGATATTAATTGAATATTTGGAACAATCGTTTGTTTATATTTGCGCTTTAGAACTGTCAATTGATAGTAGAGAAGTTCTGTCGAATTTAGTCGTTGGTTATCTGTGGCATAGAGCTGATGTTTTGAAGCATCGCCTTAGAGAGTCGTGTGTCGTGACGTTGGTCACTGTCGGAAATTGTTAAATAATAAATATCGATAAGATGTGAGTGTCATGGAATTTTCTATTGAATAGGAGACTTGGTTTATTCCTAATAGGCTTTGTAATATATAGCTGGCTAAATACGATTGATTTTGGAACACAACCCGGTGGTTGGTTGTGTCGAGTGAACTCGTGAAAACTCTGCTTGGATTCAGACAGTTCCACAAGTACGAACGTAGGCGTGGTTTACAATTTTTGACATTCTGAGAAATACCATTTTTCCGGCATTTCATTTTCTTGATCCAGGCGACAGTGTGACGTGCTTTTTAATCAATTAATTAATTTCCAATCCTTGGGATTATTGACGGATAGCATAGAGAATATTTTGGTAATTTGTTATTGATGTTGGATAGAGTTGTTGGAGAGCGTTTTCCAATATCACTCTTACACATTGGGGCAAAAGCTTACATGGCACAGGAACCCCAGGATCTCGCTTCAACCCGCCCAGATATACAGGTATATATGTCAGATTGCCAACTATAATTACGTTCACGCACTTACTAGCAGCAATAAATAACCAGGGAACCCAAAACACTAGCTCCAGCAACAACTCACGCACCACATCAACCAAGGTAATTTATGCAACTTTTCCACAACAATATATCATCGTTTCGCAAGTATCACAATTCAAATTTCGGAGGCTATAATAAAACTCCCATTTTAATTTCTTTCTCAAAATTTCAGGTGGCCTTTCTGAAACTAAATATGAGAAGAAATAAACCTCTTTTTAAACTTCAAAGGATAATAGCTATACTAAAACGAAAAACGTAACGCTGTGGAAAGTAAGTAGGTACGGTAAGTATTGCTGGCCATACTCAACTGTGCATCTTGTTTTTAGGTTCCATATCACATTATGCGGGTTAATCTATGTGTATAGTGAGCTAAGGAAGATTAGAAGTATTAAACGAATTTATATGGAGAAGTGTGTTTCCCAGGCAATGGGCAATTATAATGAAATATAATGAACTTTAAATATTGTAGATATTTACAAGATTGTTTGAGTTCTCAGCACGCAACTAGTTATTTTTGTTAAATTAAACTTATAATTATTTTAGAGGAAGTAATGTGGCATTTTTAAATGCTACAAACGTTTGAAATTGCGGTATTATTGGCCGAAAATGTCGCGCGTTATGTTCGAAATTGTGCAGTATGTTTGACGCACAAGCCTTTACTGAAACCTCCTGCTGGTTACATGGGTAAACACCCAGAGGTAACCATACCGTGGCAGGCCATCAGCGTCGATTTTTATGGTCCTCTTCCAATGTTTTCTCGTGGCTATAAATACATTTTTGTTGTAAACGACACCTTTAGTAAGTTTTCGCTATTCTTTCCTATAAGGACGGCAACCGCAGCCGCGATTACCCGTATTTTAGAGGAACAGATTTTCTTAGTTTTTAGCTGTCCGCAGTATTTGATTTGCTATAACGGTAAACAGCTCCGTTCTAACCTTAAGAAATTATGTGATCAGTATAAAGTCTCCATAAGATTTACGCCGTATTACCACACTCAAAGTAATCCTGTTGAAATATTCAAAGAGGTATTGAAAACTATGTTATGTGGAACATAATCACGTAATATGGGATACATTCAGGCCAATTCTGTAACTCAGTAGCTATGCTAGTGGTTAAATTGTTAGTAACTTCTTGTAGCCACTATCATAACAACTGAATACAAAATTCATATTTTATAACTTTAATTTAGCCACAGTCTTTACGGAAATTCACCGTAACCACTAGTGGCAATCAATGAAATGAACTTAGCCATAAATGACAAAAAATTCGTTTTGATACCGCTGTTTTCAGCTACATTGAGTGATATTTAAGGTTAACTTGTCATTTATTTGTGTTGGTTTTCGTTGTGAAAGTTGCAATAATGGAAATAGAGTGTAAAAAACGAGGCAAAAAAACTACACCAGAGCAGTACGAATATATAATCTCATTCATTGAACATAATAAATTAATGATGAAACAAAAAACGTCTCCTTCCGAATCTGTTACAGTAGAAAAACTGTGGGATCAGTTGTCGAAAGATTTAAATACAAAGAAAGGGCCCCAAAGGAGTCCATTACAATGGAAAAGGGTGAGTAATACATTATAACTTTAAATACGTAGTAATTATTTTATTTTATTCGGATTTCAGGCATTTATTGAATACAAATCTAAAGTAAAAGCTCGGGTAAGAGCAATCAAATCTGATCTTAAGGGTACTGGAGGAGGACCTGTTGAAAATAAACCCCTCACAGATTTAGAGGAGAGAGTCATGAGCTTAATTGGTTGGGTGGCAACATGTGGTGATCCCAGTAATATAGAATATGGTCTTACGGCTCTGAATAATAACAGTATTATTGGAGTTGGGGATAATATAGATACACATGTTTTGGAGATGGATCTTGAAGATGATCATCCAGCGTCACCAGCACCCACTAACCTATCGCACCAAAAAGATTATACAACAGAAGAAGAAATTTTATTGGTAAGTATATACCGACACAAACTAAAAAAATATGTTAAATATTAAATGTATTTTAGATTTTTGATCAGAATTCTGATCAGAATCATTCAAAAACAAAAAAAATTACCCCACAAGCTGACTCTAAAAATTGTGTTAAGAAAAAACTCAAAGTAGAAGAATATGCAAACATTTTGAAAGAGTCGAATGCTATAGTTAGTACTGCTTTAGAAAAGGTAGGAGAGTCACTAAATAATGTGGCAGACTCCAACAGAGAGATTGCAAAGTCTAATGACAATATCGCACAAGCTTTCAATAAATGAACAGATGTTGTGTATAATTTAAGCAATAAAGTATTAAATAAATATTAATAAACCATGAGTTTAATATTTTTCAGCATGCAGTATAATAAATAAGATACCTACCTTTTTTTTGCCAATATTTGACAACTAACATTAGGCATTGAACTTTTAAATACTTGCTACGTAAGCATTTACAAAAAAGAAGTACCAACTTCTTCTGTTTTAAGAATCTATTTTTCTATAATTTCATTTCCCATAAACCGGGAACTATATCCTTTTTTGTCTCTTTAAATATTAATTTTGTAAACTATTGTGACAAAGAATTTAATTTATTTTAAAAAAGTTATACATTTCTAACGTATTTAAGCACACTACTTTTATATTAAAATTATCAACACTAAGTATTTGGTTCATATTAAAAAAAATAATGTTAATACACAAAATCTATTTTAATTATTTACATCAAAATGACGAATTAACTGGCGCCTAATTCTATATGCTTGAGGTAATAATGCATCTCCTTGAATATTTTCAATTGGCTGTGGTATTATATTATCTGCATTATCCATTTCAATATCTGGTAAGTCTATATTTCTTTCAATACAAATATTATGTAAAGCTGCACAGGCATAAATAATTTTTGCTGCTTTTGGTGGAGCATAATGTAACACACGGTGTTTAAGAATACACCGAAATCGTGCTTTAAAACACCCATTAAACCGTTCAATAACATTTCTTGTTCTTATATGGGCTCGTGTATAAGCACCCTCTGGTGTATTCTCTTCTGCATTTAGTACTGGAGTCATCAACCAAGGCTGCAGTGGATAGCCTGCATCTCCCAATAACCAAGTATTAATACGGCCTTGCATGTACTTTTCCTCCATATGTCTTCTTATATTAGACATTTGCCATATTGCAGCATCATGAGTTGAGCCTGGATAGCGTGCATTTATTGCTTTAATCTTTAAGTCAGCATCACAAATCTAAAATTAATTGAATAACAAAATTTAATAGAAAAATTTAAAAAAATACTTACAACTTGGACATTTAAACTTGGATATCCTTTTCTATTATAATATAGGGCTCCTGGATATATCTCATCATCTGCTGCTGGGCTAATTATGGCAACATGCGTACAGTCTATACAACCAATTGTACCTGGGAAATTGAACTTATCAAGAAATCTAAAAGAAAAGGTTAATTAATTAGATATATAAAGGTATGTGATATCATATGATGGAGCAAAGAGATTATCAATTTGATATGTAAACATAAACAATTAGTTAGGTAGTTTGCCTGCAACTCTGACTTTCAATTAGGTAAAAAGCTCCTACCTTTGTTTTGTGGTTGCTATTTCTTCATCATTTTCGGGGAACTTTACTTTTAGATGTAACAAATGATTACAAATAATGTCAGTAACATTATTTATTATTCTGCTAACTGTAGATTGACTAACGGCAAAAGAAAAGTTTTTGCCAATTCCAGTTTGATACGAACCATAAGCATAAAAATTTAGTGTCAACAAAACTTGTAAGTGATTGTGAATGTGGGTATTTCTTGTGCCTTGAGGTAACAGATTATTAACAACATTGCAAAGTTCCATAGCACTTTGCCTATCCAAACGGAACAATTTTTTAAAATTTTCCTCGGGGAACTCAAATGGATTACTTTCATCCCTAAGCATACGATGCCTAACCCTTAGGTTATTTCTGAAATGAATGATTAATCTCGTTACTTTAGTCTAGTCCCAATTTAGTTCATTAAATGTACATAACCTCAAAAATTACAGAATTATTATTATTAATAAATTATCGTACCTTTGTTCCAAATTGTGCATCTCATCAATAATTTCTAATATGACTGCATTTTCAAATATAAAAGCCATATTTAAATGCTACAGCTGAGATTTATAAACTTAACTACTGTCAAAGTACCACTTTTCATTTCTCAGCAACACCCTTAACCCACTTACTAAGTTTGCCACTCTCTATAACCACTAGTTGCTAAAACATAACAACTTCTGGTTTTAAGAAATACCAATCTAACTGCCAGCCACTGACCTTGCCCATAGCTACTATTTTAGGTGACTGTTGATAGCAACTGAAGTTAAAGAATTGGCCTGATTATTGCCCATGGTAGGGTGTGCAATCCGTTCTGCAGCTCATGAAGCTACAGGGTTAACCCAATTTTTCGTTAATTTTGTTCGTAAATATATAAGCGCTGGTGACCTACATCAAACCCATAATTTCTCAAATAATGTTAGACAAAATATAGCACCTTCTACTAGGGAATTAGAAAACTTATTTAAAGATGTTCGGAAAAGACTGGACGCGGCACATCAACGTTCTAAGCCTCGGTATAACTTACGTCGACGCCCGGTATCTTTCGTGGTTGGAGAAAAGGTTTTCCGCAAGCATTACGTTTTATCAGATGCCGCAAAGCAATTTTCTGCTAAGTTTTCACCGAAAAATGTTTGCCCTTTCTTGATAAAACGAAAGCTATCTCCTGTCACGCACGAACTGGCCGATACTAGGAATAAAAGTAAAGGAATCAGGCATGTTAAGGACCTGAAAGCTCATCCGCCCGATGAGAGTGATACTAGTGAAACCGATTAATATGTGGGTCTGTATTTCTCGCTATGTTTCTTGGTTCTGACTTGGTTATCTCTGTTTATATGTTGTGGGAAATTCTTCGTTGGTAGTGAGTGTAGTTGGAATCGGGGCACCACGCGCGGTCAACCTTCTATGCGTTCAACGTTCTATGCGTTCAACGTGCTATGCCTTCAACGTGTCGCCTGTTCAACCTCGAGTTCGCCCGAGCTCGGGGGTGTGGCGTGCTGAGAAGACTAGCAATAAATTCACCTTGCACTGAAACTGTTTAGAGAATCGACAAGGATATGTGAATCTTTTGACGTAAAAACATTTAACATTAAAACTAATGTTAAATGACATGCTGCATTCGAATTTTCTGGTTGCGAAATACGAAATGAGTTTGCGTTATTTTTATTTAATTTACCATATATTTTGTTTAATAATTGGTAATTTAATTGAAATACATTAATCATTTTAAAGTGCACAAAGTTGAAAAAGTTATTTGCTTTATTAGGCACACAAATAATAAAGAAATAACATGTAATTTGCAGCATAAAATGTGGTCCACTAAAGCTATAGGTACTATTATGTTTGACAAAGTTATAAACAGTGAAACAAAGGATTTTTTTACTAAAACTTTTTTTCCCAATTGAACTAGTTTTCGAGTTGATAAAACAGGCGACTGTATTATTTGCGCTCAAGCCATCATCTTTATAATATGACTTCACCCTTTTTGCGTCGTGTAGGTGTTTAGCGCCCGCGTCTAGAAATAATTGAAAACGATTTTATTTGTCCTTATATATTGAACTTATTTGTGACAAGTGTACTTAACAATTTAGTGTGTGGCCTAGAGCTGCCCATTATTTCAATTAATTATACTTTTCTTAATTTAAACTACGTTTTCCAACTAAAAGTAGTTTGAACTTTGAAATAAATTATTTAAATATTGTATCTTAACTAAATTGTAAAAGTAGTTTAATATAAATAATTAAAGTAATTATTTAATTTAAATAATTATAAATTATATAAATAATTTGTAAATAGGTATTTAAATAATTTAGGATTTTTTGAAATGATTTAATTAGTTCTGCTCTGCTAGGACGATAGTCAGGAATAGACCGTCAGCTTTTTATCGATCGACCGATGGAATAAGTTAATAGTTAACAAAGTTATAATATATTAGTGGGATCAATTTATTTTAGTGATGGGAGTATTCGAATGCAAGAATCGAGAAGTATTCGATTATCGCAGCTCGCAGCGCTCTGGAGAACTTTTTTGAGAGTATTATTCGAATACCGAGTTCTCATTTTGGTGGATTCGTCATTTCGACACAACAAATCCCGTACCTTAGTTAATAGCCAACTGAAATGACATGAACGTATAACACGTCGTAAATTATAAATGCAGTATCGTTTTACTATATTTACGCAATATTATTATTATTATCATTATATGACAACAGCCTGAATGGAATCGATTCGAATCGAAGCAATAACTCAATAAGCAAAGTTCAATTGTCGCACTCACCTGTCGAATCCCGATTCCTCGGTTCTCGATTGTTCGTTCGATTCTGAAAAATATTCGAATACCGAGTTCTCGATTCTTAAAATAGTTTGATTCTGCCCATTACTATTTACCTGTTCTGTGGTTAGTGATGCCAACATTCCTTAGTAAAATAAAGCCAACATATAGGCTAAAAACCCGCCAGATTTAAATTAAAATAATAAAGTAGCTTTTCTATCAAATATTACTAGTATAAAAATTATTTTCAAATGCTCAGAAGGATATAATATTATCAAAGGCTCCTGTTAATCTTAGTGTTTATTTAAGTATGTATGTGAGAAAAAAGCATTTTTTTAGTAGTATAATTATTAGCTGACTCATATGAAGAGGGCAGATTCGCGAACTGCTTCATAGTCCGACGCCAACTGGTGGCATATTAGTAAACTTACATATGCAGGGTTTTCGATGTAAAGAAAGGTTTTTTTCGCGTTTCTTGGTAAAAAATATCCAATGGAAAAAATCCATTAGGTAAGTATTTTTACTAATTATTAAGTAGGTAGGTACCTACTTGAAAATGCATTTAGGTAAGTTCGGTTATTATCACTCTTATCACTTCAAGTCTACCTTTATTCAATCAAAAGTAGACTTGGAATGAAAAAGGTCAAAGGAGTAAGTAACCCGAATGCAGCTAATGTTTACATATAGTAAGGAAAATGGCGTGCAAAATCAGCGATGAAGGTTCCGTCTGACGGCCGGTAAATCGAAGAGACCATATAAATACAAGTTTTAACACTAATTACAATAGTAACTGTGAGGGATAAGTGCATCCCTCTGGTGGTCAGTTGCTACTACCAGTCAAGACATCGACGATGTCTCTGCGACCGATAGCGGCTTGCCAAGCAAGCACCAAGAGCGGCGACCTCTAGCCCTGATGGACTAAAACATGCTTAATAAATAGGATTATAGGAAACAACTACTGGACGGGCAAAGGCCCCTACTCCCATTGAATTATACCTATATATCCAAAATTGGTAGCCAAATTTGTTATTTGTCTTTTCTCCACCAGACACAGACCGGTTTCGAACTCTTTATGTTCTCATCAGTGTTCTCTTTATGTTCTCAAACCAGTTTGGTTTGCCTTTGTTATTTGTCTTTTCAGCTACCTGTGGCACACGCGATTAATTGCTCGTGTTATCACACCACTGCGGCCATGAATGTCCACAACTCTTGTAATGCCATCGCTGCCAGGATGCAGAGCAGTAACTCGACCTAACTGCCAATTTAAAGCTGGAACCTTGTCTTCCTTCACAAGGACAAGTGTGCCGACCTTGATCAAATTCGTAAAATTCTGCTTCCATTTGATTCTGGTCTGAAGCTCCGAAAGGTACTCCTTCTGCCAGCGTGACCAGTAGTGCTGGACCATAACTTGAAGCTGCTGCCATCGTTTCAACCTATTTTCAGAGACGTCGATAAGGCTAATCTCTGGAAGAACCGTCATAGTTTTTCCAATCAGAAAATGGGCTGGAGTGAGCGCCGTAATATCGTTAGGGTCATCAGTTAGGGGACATAATGGACGCGAATTTAAGATACCCTCAATTTGAATGATTATGGTACTGAATTCTTCAAAAGTCAAAAGTTTATTACCCACAACACGTTTTAAATGACTCTTTGTACTTTTAATCCCAGCTTCCCAAATTCCGCCGAAGCTGGGCGATCTTGCTGGAATAAAATGCCAGGAAATTCTTTTTTCAAGTAACTTATTAGAGATTTCATCAGACTGTGACTCTAAAAATTCATAAACCCTTGATAATTCATTATGCGAACCAACATAATTAGTTGCATTGTCTGAATATATATTATTCGGACAACCACGTCTACCAATAAAACGTTTCAATGTAGCTAAAAAGGCGTCTGTTGTTAGCTCTGAAACAAGTTCAATATGAACTGCCTTTGTACTTAGACAAACAAATAGGCAAATATATGCTTTTGTCACCTTTGCACCTCGCGTTTTGCGATCTTTCACAAGAAAAGGTCCACCAAAATCAGCGCCAACATTTACGAATGGAGAATACACATTTACCCTCACATCAGGAAGGTTACCCATTAAATAACTAGAATTAGTAGGATTGGCTCTAAAACAAACCATACATTTTTTAATTATGTGCTTGCATGCATTGCGTCCTGAGATCGGCCAGTATTTTTCTCTAATGGAAAACAATAGCATCTGAGCACCACAATGAAGCAGTCTTTCGTGCTCATTTTTCAAAATTAATTTAGTTAAAATGTGTCCATTCGGTAAGATAATAGGATAACGTTTTTCAAATGTTTGGTTAGCGTTTCTTAGTCGATCTCCGACTCTTATTAAATTATCTTTCATGAAGGGATTAAGTGACAAAATTTTACTACCTTTCTTTACAAATTTATTATTTGAAATATTGCTATAATCGCATGGAAATGATTGAATATGTGCATTTTTAATCAACAAAGCTAATGCTGAGTCTATTTCATTGGGTGTTAAAACGTTTAACATTCGAACATCAAATTTCGATTTACAATTAGCAATAAATCTCAAAATGTAACATACAATGCGCAAAATTTTATTAAAAGACGAAAACTTATTTATTAAATCAAGTATAACGTCACTGCATTGTATTATTGCACAAGAAACAGAAACAGTACGTAATTCTGGTATGTCTTTATCAATAATAGTGTCTGGTAAATTCCATTTTGAATTATCTGTAAAAAACCATTCGGGACCGTGCCACCACAAATTACTTTCATTCAAAATTTTCGCTGTTGTCCCACGTGACAGTAAATCCGCTGGATTGTCTTCACTTTTTGTGTGATACCAATCATTTGAATTGGTTAACGATTGAATATCGCTAATTCTGTTTGCCACGAATGTTTTAAATTTATTTGGATCATTGTTTTTATCCAGCATAGTGTAATTGACGAATCTGTCCAATAAAAGTATCTATCAAAATTTATTTCCAAGGCTTTTATTGTTTTTTGAGCTAGATTGGCGAGCAATTGCGCGCCTAAAAGTTCCAAACGCGGTAACGTTACCTGACGTATGGGTGCCACTCGACTTTTAGCACATAGTAAATTCGAAACATATTTTCCTTGGGGCAACAAGCACCGAATATAAATACAAGCTCCATAGGCTTTTATTGAACTATCACTAAATCCGTGGAATTCAACCTCAACATATTGAGAAAAAATAGCCTGTCTAGGTATATTAAATTGACTAATATTGATTAAATCGTCTAGAAAATTAAACCATAATTTTTTCAAATGAGTGGGTATTTCAACATCCCAATCTATTTTCTCCAGCCATAACTGTTGCATCATTAATTTTGCAACGATAATGATGGGGCCTAATAAAGACAATGGATCATAGATTTGACATATGACAGAAAGCACACCCCTTTTTGTAAATTTATTTTGTATTTCAGAATTATTATTATTTATTTTGTATTTAATGAAATCATTGGTCGAATCCCAAAAAATTCCCAGAGTTTTATTTTGCTCATTTTCTCCGATATTCAACCAACCTACTTCTAAATTGTCATTAATTTCAAACTTTTTTAAGACATCTTTATCATAGCCATTTCCGTAGTTCAAAACCCGCAGAACTCAATATTTTTGAAATTTCTCGTTGTATTTGCAATAAATCAAACTCTGTATCGGCCCCAGTTAATAAATCGTCCATGTAGAAATCTGTTTTAATAACCTTACTGGTGATAGGAAATTCAACTTCATTGTCGTAAGCCAATTGAAGCAAACACCTAACAGCCAGATAGGGTGCAGAGGCCGTACCATAGGTAACTGTATTTAATTCGAAGCATTTTAGCTCCTGATCTAAATCAGAATGCCAAAAGATCTTTTGATATTTACGGTCATTTTTATCAACAACTATGCATCTGTACATTCGTTGTACGTCACCTGTCATCACGTATTTAAATCTTCGAAATCTAGTCAGTCTAGAAAAAATGTCCTGTTGCAGACGAGTCGATCCACTAAACTGAGAATCATTCAATGAAATACCTGATGTTGTTTTTGCAGACCCATCAAACACAACCCTGCATTTGGTAGTCAAACTAGTAGCTTTAATGATTGCATGATGCGGTAGATAATATCCGTCATTTGATTTATTCTGAATTTCCGACATATGCTTAAGCTGCTCATAATCCAACATAAAATTATTATATTCCGTCTTTAAATATATGTTATTATTAAGTTTTCTTTCTAGTGCATTAAATCTATTAAGAGCAATTTCTCGAGAGTTCCCTAGCTTTATTATAGAATCTTTAAAGGGAATTTTAACAACAAATTTACCTGACTTGTCTCTGCGAGTAGTTTGCTCAAAGAATTTTTCACAATACTGCTCTGATTCTGGCATAATTATTCTTTTATTATTTACCTCTTCTAACTCCCAAAATTTAACAATCTTATCAGAGATAGAAGTGTCAGAAGAAACAATATTTAAGCAGTTTATTGATGGAGTAAGTCTGTAAATTTAAATGTAAATTACCAGCAATGATATATCCCAACTCTGAATTTTGAAGCACTGGCAAATTAGGACCTAGTTGCTCTTGTCCGTCTTTTATTATAGACCAAAAAACATGTGAGCCAAGAAGAACATCAATTTCTTGTGAAACATTGAAACTAGGATCAGCTAAAACTATATGGGGAGGGATATTCAAAATTTCTTTATTAAATGGCAATACTGGTAATTTATCTGTAATTTTTGGCAGTATCAAACAGTTAATATCCATGCTAAAATCACTACAACAAGAACCTATAGTGATATTCACCTGCCCACTTATATTAGTCAGTGTACTACCTACACCCTTTATTACGTGATTAATTTTATGTTTTTGTACGTCCAGCTTAGAACAAATCCTCTCCGATACAAAATTACTTTGAGAACCGCTATCAAGGAGCGCCTTGCAGGTTATAAAATTTGAACCGCGATTTATTTTAATAAACGCTGTACTTAACAAAACTTGTGATGTTTGTGGTTCAGACAATGACGACATCACATCATGAGCCGATGCTTGATTATTCACAGACTGATTGTCGCCGTTATCGCTCGCTGTGGTCACAATGACATTATCATTTTTTTCAGAGGACGGTGTGTTACCTGAATTATTGTGATTATATTTATTTTCATATGAATCAGAGTGTAAAATCACATTGTGAGCCTTATGGCACTTATAACATTTTTGGAATTTGCATTTCCAAGATGGATGAGATGACCTTAGACAATTTAAACAAAGATTTAATTTCTTTATTGCAGAAATGCGGTCATTAATTGACAAATTCAAAAATGCTTGACATTTGAAAACACTATGATCTTTATTACAATAGTAACATGAATATTTATTAGACGAATTAACGGAAGCATAACTGTTACTAGAATTATGCTTTTTATTAGAATTACCTTGTGGCGATTTATATTTTTCAGTTCTCGAAATTTCAAGTTTTTCGAGTACGTCACATCTCAACTTCAAAAAATTATTTAAATCTGTCATCGTAGGTAACTGACATTCACACTGGTAAGTTTCCCAATCACGTCTTGTTACAGAATCAAACTTTTTACTCATTAAATAAATTATGAATCTGTCCCATTCGTTGGTCTTTTCACCTAGGCTATTAAGAGAACGCAAATGTTTTGTGATAGTAGCGTAAAGATTCCTTAGATCAATATATGACTCCTTTGACAGACTCGGGTACTCAAATATAGCTCTAATGTGATTATAATTTATGAGTTTTTTGTTCTCAAACCGATCCGTCAGAAATTTCCAAGCTAAATTATAATTTTCCGATGACACTTCTATTGATTTAATAATCTCCAATACATTTTTATCTAAAGAAGACCTTAGGTAGTAAAATTTCTGATAACTATTCATATTAACATTATTATCAACAAGCACTGTAAAAGCCTCCTTAAATTCTAGCCAATTACTATAATTACCATCGAATGTAGGCAGTTTTATTGGTGGAAGATTTACCAAACAGTTTGAATGAACGACAGGTGGACTTCCCTGTGTAACATCTGGGGAACTTGCATGGATGACATTAGGTACATTTGCCTGCTTAACATTATTTTGCACATTATTAGAAGCAATACTATTGACATTATTTGCACTATTGGCAGACATATTAGGAGTTTCAACAGAACCTACATGAGATCCTACGGAACTTCTTCTATCACTCTGATTATCAAAATCATTACAAATTTTTTGAGCTTGACTTATTAATTGAAAATATTTACATTCAAATATCTCTACTTCAGAATCAGTTTCTGAATTCTCATATAAGTGAATTTGAAGTTGCACTTCGTTAAATTCATCGAGAGCAGGCACTAACCTTTCTAACCGCGCTTTTAATTGCAAAATTTTACTAGCATCTACATTTTCTTTATCATAAGTACCAAGATAATGTTCAAAACGCGTTAGTGCCCCTTTAATTACTCCTCTCTTAATTTTTAAAGCAGAAAGCTCTCTTTGAGTTTCCTCTGTCATTTTGAAGAATTCAAAACCGATAAGCAAACAAATCGAAAAGCACTTTATTCTTTATGTCCGTCAGACTTAAACTGGAATGGACTTACGGATTTTGAGGACTTGGATAATTTATAAGGATACCCCAGTGGAATGAACTGATATATTTATTTAATCTGTCTTCCGGTCTTCCTTTTCTATCCACGTCAAGTTCTTACAGCACTTTAATTGCTGCTGTCACCAATTATTTGACAGAGCACAAATTTTTCAAAGGATGATATTATTCTGCACCTTTAGCCTTCTCAAGATCGCCTAATCCAGGTACGATGGACCAACGTTTTGTATAATAATATTTATTGTAATGGACTGTATAAATCTTTAATTTTATTTTTGAGAAGACAGGAGCTTTCTTATTATTTATTATTTTTTTACATAACAACCATATTTATTAAACAAAATTAAACATTATTAATTTCTCTTTATATCAGTGCAAAAAGAGACAGTTTCTTTTCGCACTGAGTATGAAAAGTGACAGTTCAATTCAATTCAATTCAATCTTTATTGTTTCTCAAAAACTACAGTTTTTATAACAAACAGTTTAGTTTAGTTACTATATAGTATATAAGACAGAAGAGAGAAAAAAAGAAAAAAAAAACAAACGATATTCATATATTCACAATCAGTAATGTACCTTAATTATAAGATCAACAAGCGTTAGTTACCTAGGAGATACATTTGTTCAGTACTAGATTGAGAAGTAAAAATAAGTAGAAAAAAGAGACAAACAATAACAAGTTTTTTGGAAGAAAAGATAAGTACAGTGGAATCTAAGATCTTTGAATTTGCTTTACAATATTCAATAATGAGTAAGTTACCTCTGCTATTTCTGCTAATCAAGTCCCAAATGAGTGGAGCTTATAAATCATGTTTTTGTATTTAAATAATTTATTCGTGAAATATTCTCTGCAAATACCATTCGTGCTTGAAAATTGTACCTATAAATTTTTTTCTCGAGCGATATTGCCAACAGTAATATTACTCGTGTAAATTGGTCACTTTATTATCAAAAATTAAATCCCTCGCGCTAAAGCGCTCGTGATTTAATTAGATAATAAAGTGGCCAATTTACACTCTTAATATTACTAGGCAATATCGCTCTCGAAAAAAATTTATCGATAAAATTTTAAGCACTTATGATATTACATACGATAACCTTCGGGGACACACTATGTATGCGAAAGAGACTTTTAAGTTTACATAAGCTCTGTCAGCTTTAGAAACAAATATAATATATAATAAGTAAAATAACAGATTATTAATAAAAAATAAAAAGGAAATATAAAATTACAGGGTGAAGTGAAGTGAAAATTTTTCAAGGGAAAATTCTATGGTTGAAAACAATAACATAAAATTAATTAGGTAAAACACATTATCCTTTAAATACTTCCTAAATGAAATACACAGCCTGTCGAATTAAATAAAATTATACCTGTATTTACAGTAAAATAATTCTAAAATAGCACTTTCACTTTAGACAAAATCATTGAGTATAAAATATAAAAGAGGCGCAACTGTCAAGGTTTCGAGATTTTAGAATTGTATTTTCTTGCCAATAACTTCATGAGTGTCATACATTTTTAGTGCTACGGAAAGGTATTTGTAATGTGGCTGTATAGCCCTTAAAATTGAAAAAAATCATTAAGCTATTGGTAAAAAAATACAACACTAAAATCTCGAAACCTTGACAGTTTCGTCTCTTTCATTTTTTACTCAATGACAAAATTAAAGAAACACTCGTAAAGGGTCCACTGTAATCGGTTGTCTACATTGTGGACAACGAGTGTCTATGGCATCGTCCAGCTGATTCACTCTCACATGAAAATGTGTAATACATTGATCACACATGATCATGTGATTACAATCCCGCAATAACTGTGTTCTAGGACGAATTAGGCACACAACACATCTCGACAGTCTAGCCATTTCGATTTCTTCATTGCCTAAAAAAGTATTAAGGTGAGTTTAATAGACTCGCGTTTTATGAAGATCTAACATTTGCATGATATCTAAATTATAATTCCATGTGTTTGTTATGGCATATGTATAAAATAAATACTTCCAACCTGCCGTTTCTTTGTTACTATTTTGTAATGAAAATTATAGGAAACCCTAAATAGATATGTGTATTACAAAAACAAAGTTTGGATATTATATTGTAATGCCATAATGCAGTTTAAGTATGATTATTTCATTATTTCACATTCAAGTAAAGTGCAAATTATTTACTCAACAGTTAATAAAGTTATTTCTTGAATGTAATGAGTAGTAAATTGGACAGATTAAAGTAAAATTTGTTAACCGCATATCATAATATTTTACCTGCTTCATTTCGAATGATGGGATCGGGATTGTCAGCGAAAAGGGGAGGATCAACATCAGCATCATTACCACCTAAATATTTCCAAAAATTATTAATAATAAGATTTTCCGTTAACAATTAATTCTGTGGCAAAATAGTTATTTATACAAGTAAAGTGAGCTTTTTTCCACGAAAGGGAATTTTGTCGTAGGCGAGTGCGACAATCCCATGAGTGAAAAAATTTCACTTTACGCACCAATTATTGCATATAATATATTTTTTGCAATTTAGTTAAGAAAAGTCATCTTTTTGACACTGATTGTCATTGTTAAAAGTGGTTCATTTTAGCACAAGTGCTAATATGAGATTTCATTTTAACACTTGTGCTAAAATGAGTTTTCATTTTATCACTTGTGCTAAAATGAGTTTTCATTTTATCACTTGTGCTAAAATGAGCTTTCATTTTAACACTTGTGCTAAAATGAATTTAGTCACATAAACAGATATTGCGACAGATCCATTTATTTTTACTAAGAATACAACATAAAATATTAAACGTACAAAACATTTTTATTGAGAAAACACTTATCTTATTTATTATATTATGTAAAACGTAAAGAAAACGTAACAAAAATTTTATTTTTTTCGTAACAACTAAATTGCAAAAAATATTGTATAAAACACGATGCAAAACTGCGTGTTTTTTGCACACGATGAGTTGGACCACTCGCTACGCTCATGGTCCAATCTTCACATCTAGTGCAAAAATCACGCCCATTTTGCAACTAGTTTTATAAATAGCTATTTTCGCATTTTGACAGATAATACGCTATTTTACTAAATTCAAAATCATTTAATAAAGTGGCACTGTTATTACATAAATAAACAAAAGCCGTGTCGGTTACTAGGTATGTTACGGAAATCCCACCCAAGTACCTATGATATTTTTTAAATTTCAAACTTTGTAATGCGTTTATGTCTATCACTATTTGCTTATAATTACCTACTAACACAAAATGCGAAAAAATAGTATAAATAAATCTCGTAAGCAGTTTTACTAAACTCATATACCTAGTTTTGAGTTACTCGCTGGCTGCGCTCGTTCGTACTCAAACACTATATTCGTTTAGTAAATATTGTACTACCAAAATGGTTATTAAAAATATACGTATAGAATAAAATATGAACATATGCATTACTAACTCATCTATGACGGCATACATACCCATATCCTGTATAGGATGTACTTCATTTTGCAAGTCGACGTCGGCGTCGTCTTGAAGAGCTGTAAATAAATAGAAAATTGATTAAATTTACCTACTAAATAAAATGTTTTGGTATATTCAGTTTTTGCTCTGTTTTGCTCCGTTATCAAAAAGTGTTTTACCGTCATTAACAATCCTCACAATGTCGTCAGGATCACCCAAAACTTCTCCTCCACGTGGCAAACCTTCCTCCTCGTTTCCTTGTCCATCGGCGTATAAATTCAATTCTTTAATAAACAAAGAATTTGTAAGCATTTATAAGTTGCGCATAAATTTAAATTAAATACAGTATTTATATTTAATTTAAATTTAAGCACAACATATTCGCTAAAACCTAATAAGTCGTACTACACGACTATATAAAACATTGAGTTCTACAATTTAACTGTTTAGCTTTGTTACTTGTTTGAAAAATAATTACTTAAATAACTTTCTCAGCTATAACTCCTACGCATAATAAGAGTTAAAGTTATTCAAATTTTGGTCTAGAAAGTAGCTTCTTAATGTAAGCTGAAAAAAGTATTAAATTTGGATAGTGTCATAAGACTTTATACCTAAAACAAATTAATGTTACCTTCTGCCGGGGCAAAGATTCGTGGAAACCTTTCCACCACGTGGCTCATTTGTTGTAAGAATATCGCCGTTCGGATTTTCCTCAAAAATATTTTGAGCTCTTCTAATTCGGTCTTCTACCCTTCGGTACACTAATCGTCTCCTTCTGGGTAGATCTACACCGTTCTGAAGTCGTGTTAAGTCGCACGACTTACTGTGCTCCATCACTTTTAATTTCTCTACAAACATCCACATGTTGGGATGTGAACGTCCCACCATACGAAATAAATCTCGGTGGAACGATTCCACTGCGTTATTTGTTCTTTGTGGCTGCCTAAAAACTGATATGTTTCGTGGCAGCCAGTATCTTCGGAGGTACGTTAGGAAATTTCTCATTTCTGGGACAGCCTCATGTTCCAGATATTCAATTCCTGCTTGGATTAGGTTTTCTGGCAAGAGTGGTAAAGCCATTGCCATTTTCACTATTCTTCTGGCATTCTCTGCTCCCTTAAAAAAAGTGGTAGGTAACAAATTGATGTGTCTTCACAACAAAAATAAATTATTTTTACGAAACTGCTTAGACGTAATAAAATTTGTGGTGCATTTTTATTAACAGTGGTTTAGATTAATGGTGTATTATTTATATACGTTAAAACAGTTTTCTCATATAGCCAGCCATTTTATCTGTATGTGTGGCTCCGTGGTCTAGAGGTAATGCACTTCCAAACCTTGTCCCGGGTTCGATCCCCGGTCAAGGAGCTAGGATTTTTCTAAGAACGAGAAATTAATTGTAGTGTAACTCAGATATTGAATGTGTGTCTGTTGTCTCTAAATGTGTAGCCCTCTTCTAGGGTAATTTCAGGCCCACAGGGATAAAGGAGCTTATTATTAGGTGTGGTGTTATTATTTATCAACGTAGGTAGGTACTTACTTGCAAATTTAGTCTACGTGATTTTTTAAACACAGCTTTTGCATAGTGAAACCAACAACCTCTGACTTCTACACCTTCCCAGATGTAGGTGGAGGCGAGTCTCAGTCCTTCCTCATAATCAGCCATTATGGAAGCAGGTATAAAATTTTCAAAGAGGTTGTTCTTTACATACCTAAATATTTCCAAATAAGCTGACAGAGTCTTCCTTTCCATTAATCCATATAGTAATGGAAAAACCTTGAAACAAATGTTTTGTTTCATAATGAAATACATATTATTATGAGGGGATATGCATATGACACGTGTTGCTGTATGAAAAATTTAAAAGATAATCAGAATCCCTAAAAGTAGTGATTGTTGTCTTGTCACTTTAAAAAAAGTAACGTTTTTTAAATCTCCTCGTCAAATCCGAGACAGTAATCTTTAAATTTAGAGGAGTTATATATATTTATTTTCATACTTACGGTCCCATGCAGATATATATATTATAACATACTTCTACTTTGCAGGATTATGTTATTGATATTATGGTTTTGAAAGTAATTTTAAAATAGTAATATATTTTATTTATATAATTTGGTACTTACCACAATATTTTATTCTTTTATTAATTAATGCTTTTTTTAGTTTTATTTTATTTAAAGAAACTCTTTATCTCTCAGGGTCGTAAAATGGGATCACCACGTTCAGATAAATAATGATTCAAATAATAAATCAAAAAATTTAGTATTTAAATATAACTGTTTTTTATTTTGCTTCGAAGTATTTTGGGTTGCCTATGTACTTGAGTGATAAATGATTTAAATTCATAAAACAAAATTTATTTATCTTGTAAATAAATATCAAAACAGAAAACAATCAAAATAATCAATGCCTTATTTTACCTAATCTGCTCAAGATAACTTAAAAACTAAGAATAAATGTCATTAATACTGCACAGATTTATTTTATTTTCTATATTCTATGGTAAATATAGGTACCTTACTTATTACTCTGTGATCTGTCTAATATTAATGTCACTAAAATGGTTAAAGTTATATTATATACTAAAGAAGAAACAAAACATTCACGATTTATTATACAGTCGCTCAAATGGTACCTTAGTTTAGTTTGGTGTTTACAGCAAACTATTTTTGATGGCTTCATCCAGTTTCCAACAAATTACCAGCTCAAACAAATTCCAATAACCTCCAAATCAGGATAACTTTCAAAATTCTAGGTACGTTTATTTTTACTCCTCTTCTTGAGACACAAATATATTTTTTTTTTATAAGGCCTTCAGCATACTATTATCTCTACACAATTTAACTATTCTTCTTTATACAACTTTCCTTTTCTTATTATTCTTCTTTATACAACTTTCCTTTTCTTATTTTAGGATATAACTTATTTTATTTCTTGTACAGGACAACAATTTTTAGGCTCTGCCTCTCCCAAAGTTCTACAAAATCTATCCTCCCTTCAACTCTTTTCTCAACTTATTTATAGAAACGCCGTGCTTGGCCAACTCATTTTTTTAAATTCTGTCATTAATTTTTCATTTCAAATTAATATTTTTAGGGAAGTTCCTACGTTGCATATTTTATTTTATATTCATATTCCTTATCAAATTCTAAGATTTTTGATGTCTTTCGTTTAATATTCTGTTCATTAATAGCGAAGCTACTTATAATTGTTACTAAGAACCCATTTTGTTATGTTGTGGACTTGTACCTTTATTGTAGTGTCTATAATCACTTTCAAACGAAGCACTAATTCTTACACGATACTTTTACATTATTTTTAGATGTGTACACAATTTTTAATATCTATTTTTTAACAAATTTTTATGACCATTCAATTTATTTTTATTAATATTATTTTTGATGTTTGTTTTTCGTTTTGATATTTGGACATTTGGTAAAAGATGACATTTTTGGACCCTATTTATACTATAAGAGTTGACTGAATATAATCGTTGCAGTAATTTTGTAGATCTGGCTACTTGAGTTAGTTTCTACGATTCTGTGGTAGCTGATTTTTAATTAACGTAATAAAATGTTTATTCAAGTAATTCGAAACTATTGACTTTATGCTTGTTTAAAGGCTTTTACTATTTTTAACAGGCTCTCATGTACAGTTAATTAATAAAATTTGACTTTCCCCCACTTAATTTGTATTTTTAGATCTTTATTTGATATAAGTATTTTAATTTTATTGAAAAGCAAATTTCATGTCATTTTCCCCCATAGTTATTATAAATAAACATTTTAAGTTTAAAATTTGTATTTTCATAACTATTATGAAATTTGTGAATTAAAATTTTTTATAAAAAAAATAAATATATATATTTTTTTTTTTATTATTTAATTTTATATGGATATAATAAATTAATGTGAAATTTGCCCCGAATAATTTTTGTGTTTTCATCCAAAAGTTCATATGTATTTTCTCCTACTATTTTTACAATCTTATACGGCCCTTCGTATGGTAATTGTAGTTTCGAACAAAGTAAACGTTTTGCATTGGGTGCTCTTAAACTTCTAATTATAACTAGATCACCTAATTTAAATATTGTTCTTTTCTTAATTTTGCTATTAGTCTTTTGTTTAAATTTTGTGGCTGTTTTACTTATCCTTTCTTGGACTTCCTTATGAATTTTAACTATATTAATGTTGTCATTAATTTTCCAGGGACGTTCCGGTAATTGATTTTTCATTGTTAGTATGGGAGAAATATTAGTTATTGTGTTTGGTACATGGTTCATATAGAATTCTACCTGGTCTAAATGATTTACCCATGCAGAGTGTCGTTGGTGAGTATATAAACGCAATATTTTTATTATTTCTTGATTGTACCGTTCTACCGGATTTGCATTTGGATGACGGATAGATGTAAAAATTAAATTTATGTTATTTTCAGTACAAAAACTTTGAAATCTATTATTGCTAAAATACGTTGCATTATCAGCTAAAATCTTAAAAGGTTTTCCAATTTCTTGATAATAGTTATTAATATTTAAAATTGTAGTATTTGTATTACATTTTTGACTTGGATATAATTTAATAAATTTAGTAAATATGTCATACATCACAAAAATATGCTTACAGTTGTTTCTACTTGGTATCAGATTGGAAATGTAATCAATAGCTACAATTTCTAGAGGATGTTTTACTACAATACTTTCTATGACATTTTGATTCATGTGATTCTTATATTTTCCCATACAACACAATTCACAGTTGTTTATATATTTTTTAACAATTTGTATGTCATTATGACAATAAAAATTTTCCCTGAATATCTTCCATGTTTTTCTAACTCCAGTATGTCCAAATTTTAAATGTAAATCCTTTATTATTTTTTCAGTTAAAATTTCATCTATTACGTATAATTCCTGATCATCAAAATTTTTATTATAAAACCCTCTTTTATTTCAAAACCCCTGAATTTAATATTTTCATTTAATTTTTCCCATATGTTTTCTAATTTCCCTTGACTTTCTTTAATTATATTTTCTGAATAAATCCCTTCTAAATGTAAAAATTGATTCATGGCTATAATAAATGTGTTTGGTTTGATTGTTTCCCCCTCATTCGTGCGACTTAAAGAGTCTGCAGTGATATTTTGTTTTCCTGGAATATGTCTAATTGTAAAATTATACTCTTGGAGTAATAATGACCAACAATAAACCCTATTATTTTTGAACCTATTATTCATCAAGTATTGTAGTGACGCATGATCTGTTTCAATGATAAAGTCATTTCCTAGCAAATAAAATTTTAAACGTGTAAGTGCATTGCATATTGCTAACATTTCCTTTTCTTGTACCGAATATCGCGTCTCATAACTTTTTAAAATTCTAGAAATAAAACAAATTGGTACCTCTACTCCATTCTGTATTTGTACTAATTCCCCCGCTATGGCAAAATCTGAAGCATCGGTTCGTACTATAAATTTTTCATTATAGTCCGGATTTTATAGTAAAAGATTTTTATAAAAACTATTTTTCAAATCGTTGAAAGCTTTTTCCCGTTCATCTGTCCATTTCCAACGAACTCCCTTTCTTAATAGATCAATTGAAGGTTTTTGTTTTTCCGATAAATTACTGATGAAACGTTTGTAATAATTTAACATACCCAAATATCCCCTTAATGTTCTCAGATTCTTTGGTCTTGGATAATTTTTTATTTGTTCCAGCCTATTATTGTTTATAGTTATGCCTTTATCATTAATGACATACCCTAAATATTGTATTTGATTTGAAAAAAATTCACATTTGTCTAAGTTTAACTTTAATCCTGAATCATTTAATGTTTTTAATATTATTTCCAAATGTTCATAATGTTTTTGTTCATTTTCAGAATATATTAATATATCGTCTATATAATGGATACAAAAATGATCATATTTATTAAGAATGACTTGCAAAGCCCTAATCAATGCTGCTGAGGAGGATTGCAGACCAAATGGTACTACACAAAATTGGTAGATATTTCCTTCGATACTAAATCCTGTGTATTTTCGTGAGTTTATATTTAATGGAATTAACCAAAATGAATTCTTTAAATCAATTTTTGAATAAATATAATTAGCTTTTAATCTGCCTATGATTGTCTCTATATTTACCGGTTTTTCAAAAAGTGGACTCGTAATTTGATTAATTTTCCTGGCATCAAGACATATTCTTATGGAATTGTCTTTTTTTTTTAACAATTACTACCGGGTTAACATAATTTGTTTGTGATTTTTCAACCTTGTGTTAACATTTTTTTAATTTCATCTGCTACTTTATTTCTAAAATTATATGGTATGGGATAAGTTTTAACATTATATGGTAAAGTTTCATTAACATTTAATGTATGCTCATAAACATTTGTGACCCTGGTCTCATCATTAAATAAATTTTTATATTTTATTAAAATGTCAGTCATATCTTTCAGATGCTTTTCCGGACATGTGATTTTCTCATTCATACTACTCGTTATGGGACTTTCATAATTTTCCTTCATCTCACTTGGATGTGCACATATTTTTTTATTCCATAAATAATTTATTAAATTATCATTCTGTGCTATTTCGCACTCATTTTCTTCAACAAATTCTACTCTACTATTGCCTACTTTCATTTCTCTTTTCTCAAGATCCACAACTGCTTTATTCATACTTAGAAAATCACTTCCCAAAATCATATCCAATCTCATTCCTGGCATCACAATAAAACTTTGATTTATTTTTTCTTTACCCACATTCACACAAACATTTATTACGATGTTAACTTCTGCTAATTTCTTACCGTTCGCTGTTTGTAGACTAATTTTTTTAGTTTTCATAATCTGATTTTTAAATAAAGTAACATTTTTGTTAATAATATGCTCACTAATGAGACTAACCTCGGCACCTGTATCTACTAATGCATTTAAACTTAAATTATTGCAATTAATTTTGATAAATGGTAGTTCGTAATTTAAAATATCATTTTCATTGTTTGACTCAAACTCACGTGGGTGCTCATATACAGAATTTATTAATTTTACCTCTGGCCTGCATGTATTTAAAAATTTGTCTTGTTAGGGAGTGTTTCAATATTGGCTGTCGTTATTTCGTGTATCCTATTCCATTCTGTATCTTTCTTTTCTTGTCTGTCTTGTACTTGGTTTTCTTCTTGTCTTTCTTCTTGTCTCCTTTCATTTATCCTGGTCCAGTAATTATTATCATCATTTTCTTGTCTATCATTTCTATTATAATAATTATTTCGTACTTTGTTTCGATTTTCATAGTTCCTATTTTCATAGTTTCTATTTTCATAGTTTCTTCCATTATTATTATTTTCTCTTCGATCGTTTCCATAATTTCTTCTGTCATAATTCTGATTTTCGTGTCTCGTCCAGTTTCTTCTTTCATTCATACCATCCATCTTTTTATTTTCATTCCAATTATATCTCGATCTCTCCTGCTCTTTTTTATAATTCTGTTGATTGTTCCCATTTCTTCCATACCTCCATCTTTCTTGCTCTGTCCTATAATTTCCATTTGTGATTCTCTCTTGCTCCATGTCATTAATTTGTCGATTGTTCCTGGTACTTCTTCTTACATCATCGATTCTTCGTAGATATTGCAGTAGTCTTTCTACATTATCTATCCCTTGAATCAAAATTACATCACTAATTTCTTCTGAAAAATGTCTAGCCATGTACTTTACTATTTCAGTGTCAGGCATTCTTGGTTCAAGATGTCTAATGTTGTTATATTTTTTTAAAACATATTTTTCCCTTGAGCAACCAACATCCTCTCGGTATTTGCCATTAAATAAGTTTTCCCTAATCTTGGACTGTTGATGTTCACCCCAAAAATTCAAATAAAATTAGTGACAAAATTGTTCATAATTATTGAACTTTGCCTCAATTATAGCATACCAAATTTCCGCATCATTTTTCATGGTCGACCTTATTCAAGTTTTTAATTCGTTACCTTGTACTGTCCCTATCAAATCATTCAAATTCTGTATGAAAACCTTTGGATGTACACTACCATCACCACAAAATTGTATATTATTATCATTAAATTGGCCTCTATTTAAAATTTGAACATTTCCAAAAAACCTATTATTATTTGTCTGGGTTCGCATATCATTAGCTTCATCGTTCATTTTTTTGGCCAATTCAGCTATATTTATAAAATTTTGTCTGTCACTATTTATGATTTTATTTTCAATTTGTTCATTCTTACTTTTAATAACTTGATTCATATCATCCCTAATTTTGGTACCCTCTATCCTTACTCTGACAGCTATTTGCTCTTCACTTTCAATTAAAATATTTTGAATTTTTTTATTTAGATCTAGATTAATGTTATCAATTTTGTTATTCAAATTTACTTGACTTGCCTCCAAAATATTAATTTTTTCTATAGTTTTATCTAATTTTTCATTTAATTCAATTTTTGTTTCGTCAAGTTTTAAATTTATTTCAACTTTTGTTGAGTCCAATTTTTTATTTATTTTTTCAGTATCTGCTTTTAATATTTGATTGTCAGCTTTTAATTCTGCTTTCATATTTTGCAGGAGCTGTATAATTGCTGAAAAATCTGTCACTGATGGAACACTCATGTCGCCTCTATTCTGTGATTGGACAGTTTCATCACCAGACTCACTATCTGACATGGTTGAACAATTACCTGTGACTTTACCTGATCTCAAGTCCATAACACTTTTAAATTACTTGAATAAAAATTGCTCGTCATAACTTAAACTTGTTTGTTAATAAATTTTTTTTTTTTTTTTTTATCTTAATATCTGTACCAAAATTTATCTGGGCCACACGTTTGGGTACGCCAAATATAACATACTTCTACTTTGCAGGATTATGTTATTGATATTATGGTTTTGAAAGTAATTTTAAAATAGTAATATATTTTATTTATATAAATTGGTACACTGCGCGTCATATATATGTGGTACAGCAGTTAACAGTTGTAACCTGAAAATCAGGTTTTTTTAGTTGTGTATGGTGATCTTCCTGAGCTTGACTGATGCAAACTGTCATTTAAGAGCGTTGTAGGTTATGATCAAATCAGAGACGTCAGAATTGCAACGTCTCCAGTTCACGTTATAAGTATCTGTGACAGATCTTATAATGTCAAATTTGACAAGTTGAGCCAGATTTACATTGATAAAATCATAGTGTACCACATATATATGACGCGCAGTGTACTTACCACAATATTTTATTCTTTTATTAATTAATGCTTTTTTTAGTTTTATTTTATTTAAAGAAACTCTTTATCTCTCAGGGTCGTAAAATGGGATCACCACGTTCAGATAAATAATGATTCAAATAATAAATCAAAAAATTTAGTATTCAAATATAACTGTTTTTTATTTTGCTTCGAAGTATTTTGGGTTGCCTATGTACTTGAGTGATAAATGATTTAAATTCATAAAACAAAATTTATTTATCTTGTAAATAAATATCAAAACAGAAAACAATCAAAATAATCAATGCCTTATTTTACCTAATCTGCTCAAGATAACTTAAAAACTAAGAATAAATGTCATTAATACTGCACAGATTTATTTTATTTTCTATATTCTATGGTAAATATAGGTACCTTACTTATTACTCTGTGATCTGTCTAATATTAATGTCACTAAAATGGTTAAAGTTATATTATACACTAAAGAAGAAACAAAACATTCACGATTTATTATACAGTCGCTCAAATGGTACCTTAGTTTAGTTTGGTGTTTACAGCAAACTATTTTTGATGGCTTCATCCAGTTTCCAACAAATTACCAGCTCAAACAAATTCCAATAACCTCCAAATCAGGATAACTTTCAAAATTCTAGGTACGTTTATTTTTACTCCTCTTCTTGAGACACAAATATATTTTTTTTATATAAGGCCTTCAGCATACTATTATCTCTACACAATTTAACTATTCTTCTTTATACAACTTTCCTTTTCTTATTATTCTTCTTTATACAACTTTCCTTTTCTTATTTTAGGATATAACTTATTTTATTTCTTGTACAGGACAACAATTTTTAGGCTCTGCCTCTCCCAAAGTTCAACAAAATCTATCCTCCCTTCAACTCTTTTCTCAACTTATTTATAGAAACGCCGTGCTTGGCCAACTCATTTTTTTAAATTCTGTCATTAATTTTTCATTTCAAATTAATATTTTTAGGGAAGTTTCTACGTTGCATATTTTATTTTATATTCATATTCCTTATCAAATTCTAAGACTTTTGATGTCTTTCGTTTAATATTCTGTTCATTAATAGCGAAGCAACTTATAATTGTTACTAAGAACCCATTTTGTTATGTTGTGGACTTGTACCTTTATTGTAGTGTCTATAATCACTTTCAAACGAAGCACTAATTCTTACACGATACTTTTACATTATTTTTAGATGGGTACACAATTTTTAATATCTATTTTTTAACAAATTTTTATGACCATTCAATTTATTTTTATTAATATTATTTTTGATGTTTGTTTTTCGTTTTGATATTTGGACATTTGGTAAAAGATGACATTTTTGGACCCTATTTATACTATAAGAGTTGACTGAATATAATCGTTGCAGTAATTTTGTAGATCTGGCTACTTGAGTTAGTTTCTACGATTCTGTGGTAGCTGATTTTTAATTAACGTAATAAAATTTTTATTCCAGTAATTCGAAACTATTGACTTTATGCTTGTTTAAAGGCTTTTACTATTTTTAACAGGCTCTCATGTACAGTTAATTAATAAAATTTGACTTTCCCCCACTTAATTTGTATTTTTAGATCTTTATTTGATATAAGTATTTTAATTTTATTGAAAAGCAAATTTCATGTCAATATATAATCAGTAACTGCAGAGCACCACCCCTTCTTGGAACCACTTTAAAAGTTGCATCTACATGCAGATTAATGGTGGATGCCTCTGCAGCTGCGACAAGCTGCTCCACTTGCGGCGAAACAAACAGTGCAGCCTTGGAGTCATCATTTGCCACAATCAGCCCTCTATAAAAAGAACGATCAGTTCCTGTGGCATTCATATATCTTTCTCTCCAGCTGAAAATAAAATGATTCCGTTTCAGATAGGTATTATTTGAATGTAGTATTCCTTAAAAAAACTTACGATGGATGTGAAATAGTAATATCTAATTCATCCAGATTTCCTGGAATTGGAGGGGTGCCTTTTTGCCTTGCACGATACATTAGTCCTCTGACGGTATCAAAGGATCCTACTGCCTGAGCTGCCTCTTGCCTAACTTGCTGTTCTTCTCTGTAAATAACAGCAAGACTGGTGTTCTCTAAAGCTGCCCTTCGCCTCAATGGGCTCATTTCGTGATATTTGCTTTTTAATTTATTTCAGCATTTTCCGTAAGTATTTCATCCTCTAAGTATATAGTGAAAAAATTAGATCGCTAGCGTTAATATTAACCCTAATATTTGATTTCAAATTCGTAACATATTTGAAACCGCTATGACGTCACACCACCCGACTCCTCTGGTTCTATGAGTTATGCGGATATATGGTATTTAGATTTCGCTGTACCAAGGACGAAGCACTTAAAAGATGAACGAAATTACCACTTCCGCCGTGTGTGTAGTAACTGCCGCCCGCGCCGGTATGAAACTATAGGAAACAAGCTAGCGGCCGACCGCTGCGAGTGGTGTGACGTCACAGCGCTCTATTTTCATTATTTATTTTGAGGGAGAAGCAGTTGAAAACAAAATTTAATATTTTGCACATTTACTAATTACAAGGTGTACTTTCGGAATATGAATTAAAAAATGTTTCCGAAATGAGCCCATTCTTGGCGGAATCTAAGTATTTCCACCTCAAGGATACGCGCCGGGTGGTTATGTGGCGTAATTAAATTCATATCTGAGAAAGTATTGTACAGGGTTAGTTTTATTAATGTGAACCCTCCATTTTTATTTTTATTTTTGACCGATTCCAAAAATTAAAAACCTTCTTTACACGGTTCTTTATGTAGATTCCACTGCTGCTAACAGATTGGCAGCATCGTTTTAAATATATAGGGTGCGCAAAAAAGTTGTTTTTTTTTAAATGGAACACCCTGTATATTGTGACAAATTTGAATTCCTCAAATCATTCTGATTACAAATATATACACATATTGTATAATCGCTTTACTGGTTTTTGAGTTATTTTCACTTTATTATGAATACGTTGAAACAAAAGCGTTATTTTATAAACTCATATAATGAATTAATAAATGGAATAGATCAAAAACAAAACAAATTATATGAATTATTAAAACAAATTATATAACATTTTCAACATAACCGCAACCACCATTAACTTCGATACATTTCAAACCACGTTCAATAAAATTCGAACGAATTTTTCGAAGAAAAAGTGCTGCATCCAAATTTAGCAAAGTTATATTTTTTACAATTTGATGTTTTGATTGTTTAAAATTTTCCACTGGTTCACTGCAAATTTTTTCTTTGAGCGTTCCTCAAAGAAAATAATCTGAAGGACTAGGGTCTGGACTCCATTCGAATTTTATAAAACGTTGTTTGAAATGTAGGTATCGAAGTTAATGTTGAAAATGTTAAGTAATTTGTTTTAATAATTCGTATATTTTGTTATTGATTTATTCCATTTATTGATTTATTGTATGAGTTTATAAAATAACGCGGTATAATTAAAACGCTATTGCCAATCCGTTAGCAGAGGTGGAATCTACGTAAAAAAGCGTGTAAGGCCAGTTTTTAAATTAATTAATTCCTTATGAATCGCACTGTATAGTTAAATATAAAACATACCATTTTGTCTATTCGAACTAAATCGTGCTCTACATCCCATAGGGATTCTTTCCCTACAATTATAGTAGGTAATCCCATTTTTTAAGTTGGATTTAATGTACAAAAAATTATTTCCATCCGTGTATACGTACTTGCCGGCTAATTGAGATTCAATACTCTCCATTCTATAAAAAAAATCATGTAATGAAAATCAACTTAAGTATATGTACTTTTCCTGAATCTACCTTGGTAATCTCACTTCGAACTAATTCTATAGCAGTTATAAATTCTAATATATTTGGATAGTTTCATTCAAAATTGGTAAAATATGAAATATTAAAAAGGAATAAGAGTGTTTTTCAATAGGGGTTAGTTTTATCCCAACTCGTCGAATTCTACCCCCCAAAAGAAACCATAACGTTATTTTCACTTTAATACTCGTCAAGTTAAAAGGGAGTTGAACACGTTCATTTTTAAGCAAAAACCACTGACTTCAAGGATTTAAGCTAATTATTGAGAGGATTACATTTTCGAAAAGGTTTTCCATACCTAACAAAAAAAAGTTAGCTTATGAAATATCAAAAATAGTCCATGAAATAAAATTTGTTTAGGCTAATCGTTGCCGAGATACGAAGTTCATTCATGATATAAAGGTACAAAAACCTATTATTTTAGTATCATGCAGTTCATTCATTCCTGAAAATGTCACGCGCTTCAACCAGTCATAACTCTGGTTTAAAAAACCTTTTGACATGTATCTTGAACCAAATTAAAGCTTATTACAAATAGCTTAAAGTTGATATTGATATCTGCTAAAATCAAAAATGATACAAGAAAAATAAAGGCAAAATTTTGAATTCATCTATTTCACCCTTCTTGTATCGACCATATTGAGGGTGAAACATACAATTTTCATTTTCTGACTTTTCATTCGTGATAAGTGACTTCAAAAACATAAATAATATCAGTTTCATTAATTTATTTATTCTCCGTACTTCGTTAATTATTGTTTTTTTAAAAATAATAAACTTTTTTAAAACAGGGAAATGGACATTCTTTAATAATGTTTTAAAGCAAAACCTTTATAATCTAGGGTAAACAAAAAATATAAATTCTAGTAAAAATAAACATTTTCAAACACGATTATACGATTTTCTACGAATTATCTAGCCAACCAGGGGGGGGGGGCAACTGCCCCCCTGCCCTGGTTGCCCCCCTGCCCTGGTTGGCAACTGCCAACCGGAAATGACCCCAATAGTCATTTCTAAATGGACCACTCTGTATGTTTTTACATTTTTTAAATAAAGATCACATTTTGGATACATTTATGCTATTTTGCACAATTTATACAGGGTTGCACGAAAAATAATTCGAATTTTAGTTGTCAACCTAGATGGCTACGAATATGTTAAAATTATTTTTGTTCCAATGTAATTCATATAACAAACGTGAAAACGTCAATATGTCCAATAATACATCACACAGGGTGCTCTACTCATTAAAATCAAATTTTTCAAAATAACTCCTTTTTTTAAACATTATGATATGGGCCACCCGGATATTCAGATAAAAAATATTTATTAGGGGTTAAACGGTACCAAAAGTTCCGTAATGTGTAATCGTTACCGGTTACCGGCAGGAATGACAATTTTTCTTAAGAAATTTACGATTTATATCTAACTTCAATTAAATTTTGATCAACCCTGTATATTTGTATTATTATGATATAAATCATAAATTTCTTAGGAAAAATTGTCATTTCTGTCGGTAACGATTACACAGTACGGAACTTTTGGTATCGTTTAACCCCTACTGAATACTTAGAGCTTTCTGAATATCCTGCTCTCGTAATATTTAAAAAAAAGAGTTATTTTAAAAAATGTGATTTTAATGAGTTTAGTGTATTATTGGACATATTGACGTTTTCGTTTTTTTTATGTGAATTACATTGGAACAAAAATAATTTTGACATATTCGCAGCCATCTAGATTGACAACTAAAATTCGAATTATTTTTCGTGCAACCCTGTATAAATTGTTCAAAATAGTATAAATGTATCGAAAATGTGATCTTTATTTGAAAAACGTAAAGACATACAGGGTGGTCCATTTAGAGAAGACTATTAGGGTCATTTCCGGTGAAACCGGAAGTGACAAATATGGAGGATAAGTGTCAAAAAGTTGGTATTCTTACCTAATTTTACCATACAAAATTTTATCCCTCCTCGACCATCAGGCCAAGGTGATTTATGTCATCGAGTTCTCAGCGTCTGCTGAGACAAACATCGCCTTGAAGGAGGAGGAGAAACGGACCCAATACAGAGATTTCCGGTATGAGCTTCAAATGCTATACCCCAGGCTACTCGGTCAAGATGGTTCTCCTGATAATCGGTGTACTCGGAGGTATGAAGCCCAGTAAGTCCACGCTGCTCTCCGCATTGAAGACCATGCCTGCCTGCCAAAAATCGGCAGAGTGGTTGGCTGGTCAAATGCAGAAAGCGGTCATCCTGGGTTCCCTTCATCTACTTATTAGAGCACACGAGTCTGGAATCTACAGTCACTAACCCTGCGGGATGTGGGGAGTGGTTGTATATCTATAAGTGTGCCAAACTGTCTGGACTCTGGGTAAGTGGTACAAAAACTACCTATTTCCATCTCCTTCCAGTGCTAAATTTGGAAGATTTTATATTTATTCCTTCGACGACGAAGTTCTTTATAGACTGCTCGTTTTGCTATATCATATGGTAAAGTATGATGATGCAACTACAACAGTTACATTTACAACATTCAGTAACACTGATCAATGTAGTACCGTGAGAAACGTCAATTCGAAAAAGTGCGGTCCTAAGTATTTTTCCATTTTCATTTTCCTTTAGTTTAGTACCACTGGTACAATGTGGTACAGTGTAGCAAGTCGGGGGTATAGAAATTTTATAAACGAAGAAAATAGCTATTACTAATTTAAAAATGTTAATTTGTGCCACGGGGTATATCAGAAGTAAATGATTGAGTTTTTGTTATGTCTGCAGCAACAGGAAATTCATGTTTGTATCGATTTGGCTTATCAGGGAGTTGAAATTCGATGGGAAAGAATTACATGAGTCGATTCCCAGGGAAATTGCTAGCTACGCGAAATTGTGAGATGGACTCGCCTGACCATATATTGGGCAAAAATAGGGCCCAGTCAGCGATTTACCAGGGGTACCGTGGCAGACGAACCACTAAGTGGGAGCGCAGAGACTTCACTTGACTTCGGGCCGGGGAAGAGTCACGATTAGACTCACGGAACGGGTAGTTTCGGTCAGCGAGAAATAAAGCTGCACTTCGGCGTCGTGCAGAGAGACGGCACTTCGACGTCGCGAGGAGTGAAGAGTTGACTTCGTGTCGGTAATTAGTAAGAGGCGCACATCGGCGTCGGCGAAAAAGCGCAAGTACACCTACGGGACGGTGTAGTGTCGGGGCGTTGACGAATAATTTGTGTTGTGACATATTGTTGGGGCTCTTGGAGACCGTTTTTTTTTTTAGTTTAATTAATTGGGCGTGAAGGGCCTTACTTATAGACGTACAGCAGGGCTGTCGTTTAGCGTCTAACTTGTGTTTCTTCTTGGGAGAAGGAAACGGGAACGATAGTTTGAGTTTCTCAAGGGGGAAAATAAAGATATAGTTAAGTCGGGTTGACGGGCGAATCTCATGACGGCGAGTAATAAATTAGGGATCTAGGTGAAAAGAAATAAAGTGCACAAGTGTAATAATTACTGTTGGGAGTAATTCAGTTACAAAGTCCAGGGACATGGTAAGTGTAGTTTGAAAAACATTTACACTAACCCCTATTAAAAAAGGCGCATTGAGTAAATTTGAAATAGCCACTGGTTGAGGTTAAAAATATTCGTGTTGACATTTCGTATGTTTTGTGGTGTTTAGTTTCATATATTATATAATTTAAGGCTTAAAGGTCCTAACCATAGTGTTTGTAAGTGTTACAAACAAATCTGAGGTCGGGGGCGACTTCATCTAAATATAGTTCACCGTGGTTTAAGGCAACGTAAGTTGTCGTAAATAAAGAAAAAGTAACGTCTATCTTGGCGGGCGTTGTATTTTGATAGTAAAGCGAAAAGAGCCACCCCATCTTAGATTTAAAAATTGAGATCACTATAGATTTATTATTTGAGTTATTTGTTTCATTATGTCATCGACAAAATTTTTTGATATAGATAATTGTTTTGTAAGTTTTGTTTTCGTGGTAATAAAATCTGATTTTATTCACGGAGTAGTTTGTTGATTTTGTTTATATCTCCTATTATACCCACATAAAGACCGTGCATATCACATTAAGCCGCGGCCGAATTCAGGCGTCCGAAGAGTCTTCTCAACCAGTAGCCGAAGAAATATCTATTTTCTTGCTTGCAGATTTAGGTATATTTTTCAGCACAAAAATTCCGAGGTCAAGCGGAATATAAGTGTCTTGACCTGGTGGCAGCAAAAACGCTACCCTTTATAAAGCTAATAGCGGCTTTTCTCTTTGGTGTGCATTAGAAAAAAATAGACTCGCCAAAAGCAAGCTATTTTCGCACCAAATTAAATAAACATACGCCGCCACCCCATAGTTGTTATACTAGTGGCAACGGTTGTTATACTGGCAGGCGGCTGCGTTTGTTATAACAGCAAGAAAGTTTGTCATTTTCAAGAACGGTAATAAGTACTTTTGCGCTTTTCTAGAAAACTATAAGTTAGGAAATTGTTATCGACGCCAATGACAATGTTTGATAAAACTAAGTATAATTTAGTAGAACAATAAAAAATCAGGTTATCCCTGAACTTCTTGACTCTCAAGTGACATTTTTGTCCGACTCTACATGTTTACCGAGATCTTTAAATTGGATCCAACTAAATAACCCGAATCATCACTTAGCTAAACAGGGACGCCAGTGAAAATACACAAAGCTCTTCATCCTAAAATCCTCTCTCCATTCAGGGGACATTCCTGTCGTATTCCACATGTTTCTTGAGATCTTCAAACCGGAACCAACTAAATAACCCGAATCATCACTTAACTAAACAGGAACCCCAGCGAAAATGCGCGACACCCTTCATCCTTGAACCTTCTCTCCTTTCAAGGGACAATTCATGATTCCCGAGATATTTAAACCGGATCCAACTAAGGGCCGGTTTTTCAATGTTGAGTTAACTCTAACTAAAGGATAATATCCAAGGAGACCATTGTTACAATAATTGTTTCCTTCGATATTATCCTCTAGTTAGAGTTAACTCAACATTGAAAAACCGGCCCTTAATAACCCGAATCATCACTTAACTTAACAGAGACGCCAGACAGTGAAAATACACGAAACCCTTCATCCCTGAACCTTCTTTCCTTTCATCTGTCATTCCTATCAGACTCTATATGTTCCCGAGGTTTTTAAACCGGATCCGACTAAATCGAATCATTAACTAAACAGGGACGCCAGCGAAAATACACGAAACTCTTCATCCCTTTTTTCTTTAAAATGACAATTCCTGACTGACTCTACATGTGTCCCGAGAAATTTAAACTGGATCCAACTAAATAACCCGAATCATCACTTAACTAAACAGGGACGCCAGCAAAAATACACGAAAATCTAGGGTTTTACGTTGCAGTCCTGTACTTTATATGAAAAAATGTACCACACAGCCCATATATGAAAAAGTTTTTAAAAAAATGTATACGAATCTGACCTGTTCCTGAGAAAATATTCATTAACTAAGAGAAGGCAGTTGTGTAGAGCGTAAAAAATGCATAATTATCGAAGTGTGAATTTTTCACAGTGATAATATTTTTTCTAGTATGCAATAGATTATTCAACAAAGAAAGCAGATGTATTCTATTTTTCGTTAAGGAAAAACTAGGCAGCAAATTATAATATTTCAAATGCACTAAGAAATATATATATTAAGTATTAAAAAGGGACTATAAAAACATTCCACACTTTACAAATATAGAATGCAGGAAAAAATATGGCACTCTTGAATGAAAAAAATACACTGTGAAAAATTATTTATTATTATTGTTGTAGAGCTTTAGATATGTTAATAAAGTACTATTATCATACCTCCCAAGATATCTGTTTCTAACGGCAACACCGCCGGGCTTCTTAACATCCGCAGGCTTTATTTTGTTGAAACACTAACTGATAAATTTTAAAATAATGTACAATATTCACTGCAATCCCCTACCTCTCAACCCGGGCTTCGACTTGCCTGTGATATTTACCGGGCTTCGTATCATCCGTAGGCTATGTATATATATATATATATATATATATATATATATATATATATATATATATAAAAGCAAAAGTCGGTAGTTATTAGACGCGGGGAGTACATAAACAAATGAACAAAATTCACAGGGATTCCCGCAACCGCAGACACGTGTTTCGGACTTATTGGTCCTCATCAGTACGGTGTAGCTAAGTTCAAGGATGTAAGTGACTTAGAAGTATCAAAAGGAAACAGTTAATTCGAAAGACATTGGCCAGAATGACACAGACTACGACGATGAAGCAACAACAGCAATAGCAACAACCTCCTCCTGTTTAGAGTCAAAACCCCCTATAGCCGCCACTAGGTCAATATGACCCACTATAGTTGTCACTGGATTTCAACCCAACCACAGCTGTCACAAGATTGCCGCCATGCCGACGCACTTCATCGCAACAGTCCAAACCACTCTGACCTATCAGTTAGAAAAAACTGGAAGGAAGCAAAGGAAAACCAGTTACAGGAGCCAGTTACACATTTGAGGCTTCAATCGGAAGACCCTGAATTCCAGGGCATCAACACAACATCGCCACGGAGGTAAATATAACTACCTGCATGGAAGTCCAACCCTGGGACAATATAAAAGCAAAAGTCGGTAGTTATTAGACGCGGGGAGTACATAAACAAATGTGTCTGCGGTTGCGGGAATCCCTGTGAATTTTGTTCATTTGTTTATGTACTCCCCGCGTCTAATAACTACCGACTTTTGCTTTTATATTGTCCCAGGGTTGGACTTCCATGCAGGTAGTTATATTTACCTCCGTGGCGATGTTGTGTTGATGCCCTGGAATTCAGGGTCTTCCGATTGAAGCCTCAAATGTGTAACTGGCTCCTGTAACTGGTTTTCCTTTGCTTCCTTCCAGTTTTTTCTAACTGATAGGTCAGAGTGGTTTGGACTGTTGCGATGAAGTGCGTCGGCATGGCGGCAATCTTGTGACAGCTGTGGTTGGGTTGAAATCCAGTGACAACTATAGTGGGTCATATTGACCTAGTGGCGGCTATAGGGGGTTTTGACTCTAAACAGGAGGAGGTTGTTGCTATTGCTGTTGTTGCTTCATCGTCGTAGTCTGTGTCATTCTGGCCAATGTCTTTCGAATTAACTGTTTCCTTTTGATACTTCTAAGTCACTTACATCCTTGAACTTAGCTACACCGTACTGATGAGGACCAATAAGTCCGAAACACGTGTCTGCGGTTGCGGGAATCCCTGTGAATTTTGTTCATTTGTTTATGTACTCCCCGCGTCTAATAACTACCGACTTTTGCTTTTATATTGTCCCAGGGTTGGACTTCCATGCAGGTAGTTATATTTACCTCCGTGGCGATGTTGTGTTGATGCCCTGGAATTCAGGGTCTTCCGATTGAAGCCTCAAATGTGTAACTGGCTCCTGTAACTGGTTTTCCTTTGCTTCCTTCCAGTTTTTTCTAACTGATAGGTCAGAGTGGTTTGGACTGTTGCGATGAAGTGCGTCGGCATGGCGGCAATCTTGTGACAGCTGTGGTTGGGTTGAAATCCAGTGACAACTATAGTGGGTCATATTGACCTAGTGGCGGCTATAGGGGGTTTTGACTCTAAACAGGAGGAGGTTGTTGCTATTGCTGTTGTTGCTTCATCGTCGTAGTCTGTGTCATTTTGGCCAATGTCTTTCGAATTAACTGTTTCCTTTTGATACTTCTAAGTCACTTACATCCTTGAACTTAGCTACACCGTACTGATGAGGACCAATAAGTCCGAAACACGTGTCTGCGGTTGCGGGAATCCCTGTGAATTTTGTTCATTTGTTTATATATATATATATATATATATATATATATATATATATATATATATATATATATACATTTTTTTTTTTTTTAATCGTCTTATTTATATTAACGTCCTGGCGAAGTTTAGCTTAGAGCTATTCTGACACTTAACCAGGACACACCACATACACCCATTCCCTCCGACATTGCCATCTGCCGGAGCTGGGACTCGAAACCAGGAGAGATAGGCAGTAACTAGTCGCCTTGTGCCACTCAAGGGCGATCTAGCCCGCTGCACTATCCTCGGTAATGTAATGAGATACGGTCACCCATCCATTCCCCGGCTCCGACCACCGCTGCTTTGCTCCGAAGATCGAAGACCGGCAATTGTACGCATGACCCCATCTCATTACACTATATATATATATATATATATATATATATATATATATATATATACGTAAGCAGCAACACATCTGAGTCCCGTTATATCTAGCAGGCCACCCGAGACCCCCTAACCAAAGTAGATTTGTATCAGTGTACTTTACTTATTTTAAATGAATTTCTCGTAATAAACAAAAATTTCTCTCGAGGGGTAAACAAACATAATAAAAAAAGAATTTTTTTTTATAAGCTACTTGCGAGACCCTCATTATACTTAAGATAACATGCGAGACCCTCTGTATATAATATTTCATCGAGCGATATATGCGAGTCCCTTTAACGTTGCCAAATGGTTCTATTTTGCCTCTTTGTCTTTAGCTTCTTTCTTTCGCCACTAATTTCCGATCCACACAAGAGATGATATTTTTATATTTCCCGCGAGTTCAAAAATGAACTGAATAGCCATTTATTTACCATTGACATTTAATAGAATTTTTGACAGAAACGGATGATTGTCGTTAAATTTTGCATATAATGTTTTACATTCTTGTTCAGAAAAACTTGTTTTAAAAAACGTGTATAGGATGGTCCATTAATATATGACCCTCCCCTCTAAATTCTCCTAAGTTTTTGAGACCCCCCTATAAGTGTTTGAGATAAAAATTTGGGAAAAATATTAATTAACATGATTTTTTTATGAATTTTTTGATTTCATAGTTAGATATACACGGGAATTAAATATGAGGCACCTCTAGCCGACATTTTTTTTTAATATACATGGTGTCTCAGGTTTTAATTGGGAAAATTTAATAAGCGATAGAACTCGCAAAAATAAGAAGAAAATTTCACATAAACTTGTACGTTTTAAAGCTTCGCTTTCGAGATACAGGGTGTTAAAGTTAATTAAAAAAACCCTTTCTGTCCAAATATCTCAAAAACTACTTGGTCGATTTCGATCAAACTTGGCAAGTTTTTAGTAATAAGTAGGAGGCTTAATTTGATGTAATTAGATTTAATTTAATTATTCCATGGGCGGCGCTGGGGCATTTTAACCTAGATATTTTGAGTATAATTTTACCATGCCACTTTTTTTTTATAAGTTTGATATTATTGTTAGATTGAGTAATTAAAAATACATTTTTTTGTTTCTTGCATTTTTTGTCTATATTGCTTACTTTTCGATGAAAAAAATTAAATTCGTTTATCCGCCCGCCCCTGGAAATAAATTTATTTTTCCAGGGGCGGGCATTAAAAAATGAAATAATAAAATAAAAATACACATATTTTATTAAAATAAAATACAATAATTGTTCGAATTGAAAACCTCTAACATCAACACATCTTCTACAACGACGAACACCCTGTATCTCGAAAACGAAGCTTTAAAACATACAAGTTCATATGAACTTTTCTTTTTATTTTTAAAACCGATATTATATATTTTTTCCAAAATATATGTTCTTCTTTTTGCCCTGAACACAGTGATAGAAAACTTAATACAGACATCTTTTCGAGAGTTTAACTTCAAAGTTCCATAATATTGCATAGATTGAATCCAATAATTAAATTTACAAAGCACAGTAGGCTATCATGACATATATCTCTGAAATAGAATAATGGAGCGCGGATATGATGATAATTATTATTATTCGAGGCCCTATATAATAATAAAAATAATAATAACTGGTCTTTATTTTTACCAATAAATAACAAAATTACAAAGGAAAAAAAGAAGTTTTGAGTGTAACAAATATACAGGGTGTACCAGTTTTTTGTAGCAGGACTTTAGCAGTCGATAGACAATTGAAAATTATTAAAAAAAGTTCCTATAAACATAGGTTGAAACATGCTTAGTTTTCGAGATACAGAGTGTTAAAGTTTGAAAATAAATACGGATTTATATTAATATTTCCAGAATGCTAAGAAGTATCGAATCCAAACTTGCCAATTCTTTACATATAATTTAGAGGCCTATTTTAGAATAACAAACTACTACTTTACTTAACCATGGGCGTAGATATATGGATTTACTAAGGCTCTTTTTTACAAAAAAGTAGTACGCCACTGATATTTTCCCATGTTTTCCGATTAATTCAATAAAGCAAGAAAAAACAAAAATTTAATGTCTCTTAGCACTTTTTGATATGACAAGCCGTTTTCCAGGAAATTTACATTTAATCATTTGATGCACGCATCTGGACAAATTTTAGACAAACTTGAAGTCGCTCAGAATTTCACCAAATTCTTTGGTGTGAAAAGTCTCTTAAAAATAAAGAATGAAACATTTAAAATATTTATTGTAAAAGTTTATTATCATGTAAATCAAAATTTTTATAACACAAATGTATTAAAACGCAACGGTCGAACTAAAATAAATTATTAGAAACAAACACAAAAGCTAGCAACATGTAAAAGTAGATAAGTAATGAGAGAGCTGCGTGTTCAGTTGTGATCAAGATCATGTTCATGTTCAAGGTCCCCCCCTCTACCCCCCTCAAAAAACTACCCCCTCAAAACCTACCCCCTAAAAAACCACCCCCTCAAAAACTACCCCCTAAAAACCACCCCCTCAAAAACTACCCCCTAAAAAACCACCCCCTCAAAAACTACCCCCTCAAAAACCACCCCCTCAAAAACTACCCCCTCAAAAACCACCCCCTCAAAAACTACCCCCTAAAAAACCACCCCCTCAAAAACTACCTCCTCAAAAACCACCCCCTCAAAAACCACCCCCTCAAAACTACCTCCTCAAAAACCACCCCCTCAAAAACCACCCCCTCAAAAACCACCCCCTCAAAAACTACCCTCTCAAAACCACCCCCTCAAAAACCACCCCCTAAAAACCACCCCCTAAAAACCACCCCCTCAAAAACCACCCCTCAAAACCAACCCTTAAAACTACCCCCTAACCCAACCCAACCATATAGGGTTACAACTTGTCGGGACAAGTTTGTATACATGTCTAGACGACATCCGGTTTATGTACAAAGATGAATGACCTTTAATAATATCCGGTGGTATCAAATGCGGGGTCAATGTATTTAGACATCTGGTGAACACGTGAGACCAAATGCAAACGTCTATTCCCACGCAGATAACATGTGTTAAACACGTGTGCGGGGTCAATGTATTTAGACATCTGGTGAACACGTGAGACCAAATGCAAACGTCTATTCCCATGATAACATGTGTTCAACAGGGTCAATGTATTATACATGTCTAGACAGCATCTGGTGAGAACCGTAGCAAATGTTTATTCCCAGAGATCATATAACATGTGTTCAACACATCACGTGATCCCCCATCGCGGTGAATGTGCGATATATAACACAGCGATAAGATATGTTTGTTAGTTTAACTCTTTTATCCTCGCACAATATTATACAAAATGATTGAATGTAATAATTGCACAAAGTCTTTTACAACTAAGAAACATATGAAGAGACATGCTAAAAAGTGTGTCAATGCTACTCCAATTCGTGAAGAAATTATTCCAGCCAACAAGATAAACGAAATTATGGAGGCTGTATTTAGAAGATTTAAATATTATTCTTGCTGTCTCCCCGCTGCGCTGATGTTTTATGAGCAAATTGAACGATTCGGTATACATTCTGAAGTGAAAATTGGGTTTATTACGTGTGAATCAGAGGCAGAAGCAAAACTTATATCTATACATTTTTGGAATGTGGTTAATGAAAAAATATACGATCCCTCGCTCGCTATCGCCCGTGGAGAACATCCAGATCTACAGGTTGATTATTACAAGGGGCATTGTATTATTAGAAGTTTAGAAGATGATTTAATGATATCGGCATATCAAGTGTTTAAAGCAACGCAATGTACAGATTTGTATTTCGCGGTAGCACCTGAAAAACTCTTGAAAATAAGAAGCAAAATTCATGAGAGAGTGTCACCAGTCCTCGAGGTTTATAATAAAAATAATATGTCTAATGAATGTTAAACATAAAAGATTCTATTTTAAGCTCTAATTCTCTGATATTTTCTTCAGCCATTACATGAATTTCAAGATAATCTTTGTATAATTTAAAAAAATTATAACATGTGACTATGGGAACCAGTGCAGATGAATATTCCCACAACATCTGGCGAGCAGGTGGTCGATGACCTCAGTTAACATCTGGCAAGCATATATGACTCATCACTAACTTGTCTAAACAAGTAGCATGTGTACACGTGTGGAACAGATGTTACAACGGATTGCTAGATCGGTGGGAGGACAGCAAGTGGTGGGGGGAACTGCATATATAACTCATGAGATATCCCTAACATGTATTAGTCTTCAAAATGTCAGCACCTTTAAATTTCTTCGCTCAGTATGTGCCTCAGCTGGACGCTCCACCAAGTTTACTCGAGTTCAAGAAAGAAGATACTCCAAAGATAATTGGTGAGAAAAAATATAAGCTAAATAAATCCAAGTGCAAATTTGTTTCGGTGGGAATTTCATGTGATTTTGGTTATGTGCCTTGTGTAACGTTATCTGGAAACAAAGGTGATCAAGTGGTTTTCGATGAATCTGATTGGAAGAAATTTCTAACTCATCAAGGTACTATAATGAATTATCTGTATTACAATGAAAAACCAGATACAGTACATGAGGGAAACATTTGCATACATTTCCATCAGTTTCCAAATGCTCGAGTAATCAAGATTTCAAAGGGTGATAACTACATATATTTGGCATATGAAACAGTATGTTATTTAATAGAATTACTACCCCTAGTGAAGTACACAATCGAGATGATAAAAAATCTACAATTTGAAAACTATTTCAAGATTTTACGTAGAGGATTACAAAGCCAAAGCGGTGACATTATTGAAAATGCTCTAAATATACTTAAACCAGAAGATAATCCAAAAAGTGAAAATATCTGCATGATTCTGGAATTAATTTATACTTATCCTGATGTCTTTGAAAGTGTATGTTGACAATAGTGTAATGAAGAAAGTAACGTTTAATGAAAAGTATAATGAACTACATCATCTAATTACATGGAGTTTTGCTTATAGTATGACTAGGAAGAAATATTGGGAATTTTTGGCAGTGGACAGATTTCGCTTTTGTAGAAGAATCGAGGCAGCCTCAAAGTTACTTGATCCTATTTTAGATACAAATCACAGATGTAATATATTTAATGAAAGATTTGAAATAAAAACAACATATATCAAATAAAATTTGTTTTATTTAATAGAATAAGTTTACATAATATTATACTAATTCATTTTTATTAATCCAGGAATTATGTTGATTGTTTAAGCCAAGCCACTTGACGTAGAGTTTGTTCTGTTTTCTTCGTAAAACCTTCTCCACAAGATATATATCAGGGTGTTTTACTTTCTGAATTTCATACTGATAAAATCCTCCTTGAATTTCTTTACCTTCCTGATCTTCTAAAATATAAGTAGTGGGGTTTGTATTTCGTACTTTCTGTATCTTAAAAACTTCATTTGACCAATTGGGAGTATACCCCTTTGAAAAAGCTTCTCGGTATTTACTTATTCTTACCGAGTCACCATCTTCAAATTTTTGTTTCTGTGGATCTACTGTTTTTATATGGTTATACACATGTTGGAGCAAATGCTGTTCCTCTTTCTTCGTTACGTCTATTGGTTTTATGCCAGTAGTTTTGTGTTTAGTGTTATTATATTTTTCCACAATATCCGATAAAATATTTAACCATTTGTAGTTTCCTTGTAAACTAAATTGTCGCCACATTAAATTTTTTAGAGTGCGATTTACACGTTCCACTACACTAGCTTTTAAATTGGAATATGTACTGTAGTGGTTAATTTTAAATTTATTCATTAGTTCTTTAAATTCTTTGTTGTAAAATTCTTTACCCATATCGGTTTGTAAATTTTTAGGCTTTATTTTATTCTGAGATAATATTTTTTCCATTGCATGAGTTACTTCTTTTCCAGTTTTATTTTTCACAGCTTCACACCAAACAAACTTTGAAAATACATTAATAACAACCAGAATATATTTGTATCCCTTGTTGATTTTAGAATATGGGATCATCTCTACAAGATCCGCTTGTATAAGGTCGTTTAGACCTTTAACAATGACATGTCTCCTTCGAAAATTTTTCCTGGCTGATTTATGTAATTCATTAACTACATCCTCTTTAATCTTACTCATTTCTTACTAAGGGGCAACGCAGTACAATTTCAACAAAAAGAGGTGGTTTTGGGTCTACACTTGGAAGTGGAAATGATAGATTATCTCCTTTACTGAGCGTTTTATTATCCTGATCATAATTACCATTGTTTAAAAACATGGTGACATTCAAAGGTAAATGTATGCTTTCAATTGTACCCGAAATAGGCAATGTATATGTTGTAGTACCACCATCTAACACATAATAAATTAGTGTTTTATGGTTTGATGTTTTCTTTGCCACACCTCGAATTTGTATAAGGCAAAGACTGGATAGACTGGTCGCGTAATCTTCAGTTGTAGTTAAAGGAGGTGATGTTATGGGGTAAGGTTTTGACCGATAGCCAAGCATATGTCTACCAAATTTATCAATAGGCATGGTGAGCGCTAGATGTATACTGTGAGGGAGATAGATGTGTGACCATTATTTAATAATTTTTAATTCTCTCAGTTCTTCAAGTATTGAGGCAATTTCATTATTGTGTCCATTATTTCCAGCCATTTGGGAAGCTACTAAAAGTCTTAACCTATTCACCAGCTCATTCGGATTATCAAAATATACATAATCAATTTTGTTGTCAGATAAGTTCAACATTCCACCACTTTGCTTAAATGATTTAGATCTGGGGCGAATACTACTTTGAGATCTAGTATTGGGTGGTAGTGGTTTACTAAATGAAGATGATCTTGGAACCGTAGTAGGTTTCAATAAACCTTTATCTATTAAATAAGGTCTTATGATACTTCTATACTTTATAGTATTACTGCTTTGAATTTGCTCTGTAGAATCAAAATTTCTTCGATAGGTATTAGTACGTTTTAATATGTCCATATAATGATCTAATTCTGACTTATTATAAGCTGTAGGATTTTTCTTAAACAGTAATTCATACAGCCCAACGGTACCAGGATATACAATGTCCTTCACTTTTACGTCTTTACCAACAATTTTTAATTCGGAATCACCTATTTTAAATTTTTCAGTTTCAACATCATGTGTTATGCCATATGTACGATCATATGATGATTCATCCCCTGTTATAGATTCATCAATATACGTTCTTGGTAAGGGTTCGTACGCTTCCAAATAATCTGCATAAGCCCTTGATTTTGATAATTCTTGCATATACGCACGACTTTTATCAACTTCTTCATTAATTAAATCGCTACTATTCTGCTCATCCACGATTGAATGTTGGGTTGGGTCAAATTGATAAGTATCCTCCAAAAAACTAAGTCCAGTCATAGGCAATGCGGGCATATATTTGTTTAAAATATTTACTGGAGATTTTCTAGGGGTAGAAGTTCTACTTTGCTCTGACTTAAATTCATCAGGTTCTTTTTTAATTGAGACCTCTGATTTTATGTTTTGTAATAATTTTTGCAATGGCTCAGTAATGGGTTTGAAGCTTTTCTCCAAATGAACTTGTGATTGTGCGACATCAGATTTTAGAGACTGATATTTCCGCCTCACTGATTTTCTGGTTTTTATTAGTTCCTTAGCTAACTTTTTATCCATCTTTACACTTCGGATTATTAATAAGCACTACATTTCGCTCAGCTCATTATGTATTAATATACTCTTACAACTTGATGTAATTATCAAAACCTTTCCTATACCTACCATTATTTATTGTACAATCTTTATCTATAACAACAAATCCGAAAGGCTCTTTCCAACATAGAGAGCAAAGATCTTTGAATAATTGAAACGACATATCGACATTTACGTGGTCATTATAAATATGTTTCAGATTTGTATTATCCTGTTGAAAAATTACTATTAAATTACTATTGTCTCGGATGAGTTGCTTTTGGATCGATGAGTACGTCTGACATAAATAAAAACAGTCTGTATTTTTGTGACGCCCAAAACAAAAATAATCTCGCATTATATTTTGATTATATGAAGCTACATCATCGAAGATAATAATTGAATTGGGTCTGATCTCTTGAGCTGGTATAACATCTTCTCCATCACTAAATTCAAAATAACCTATTTCTTTCATTGGTTTAAATAACTTTCTCAGATACTCATATTTTGGTTGGTATAGGGACTTTGAGTAGAGGTAAACATTCTCAAATCTGAGTCCATTAGGGTGTGTCAGTAATGTGACAAGTAAATTAGTCTTGCCACAACCCGAACATCCAACGATCAATGCACGCTTGGATGAACCCCCAAATAGTTCGCCATGTTTTTGATAATTATTTTCTAACAAACACTCATCTTGGTTAGTAACAGGTAATGTAACATTTTGTTTTTCGATCTTCATTGTAAAACTAAATCTAACGAACTGTGTTATAAATCATTATCTTGACTATATATAAGATTGTATATCATTAAAAAATTAGTTCTGTATAAGACTTTCAACAAGTTATATAATGATTATACATAACCCGTCCTTAGTTAATCGTAAACTAAAGGCTGTAAAGAGAGGGTCAGGATTTATTAATAAGCTTATTGATAAACTCCCTTTTGAATTGCATATACCAGGCTACAATTATTGTGGCCCAGGAACAAAACTCTCTAAGAGAATTGCGAGAGGTGATACTGGTGTTAATCCATTAGACGAATTTTGCAAAGAACACGACATTGCTTATTCCCGTTCAAAAGATATAAGCAATAGACATCAAGCTGATAAAGTATTAGCAGAAAAAGCATATCAACGGTTAAAAGCGGGTGATTCTTCAGTTGGAGAAAAAATTGCCGCCTTAGGTATAACAGGCATTATGAAGGCTAAAACCAAACTGGGAATGGGTATGCGTAGAAAAAAGCATTCCAGACAGAGACGTGGTAGAGGGCTACGTAAGATAAGTTTTAATAACGCAGTACAACGAGCACGACGTGGTATTCAAGGAAGTAATTCTAATAATCTTATTAAAGTCGCACAACAAGCTTTATCATCAATAGGAACAAAGAAACTCTCTTCACCAAGGAAACGAATAATTCCCATCCCAAAAACAGGTGGTTTTCTACCTTTCCTTATTCCTCTATTTGCTGCATTAGGAGCTCTTGGAAGTATTGGTGGCGGCGCAGCGGGAATTGCGAAGGCTGTTAACGACGCAAAAGCTGCAAAACAAAAGCTGGAAGAGGATAAAAGACATAACTTAGCTATGGAGCAAGTTGCTGTAGGAAAAGGTTTATACTTAAGACCATACAAAAAAGGCATGGGATTATATCTAGCACCATATTCAAAAAACTCCCTATAAAGCTACCTCGTCGAGCACTAACAAACATAGATTTAATGAGATACGCAAAAAAATTACATATCCCAAATTTTCGTGGAATATATATGAGAAATACTTTACCAGTAAAGATAAGAAAAAATGAATGTGGTATTATTAATTTGGATATATCATCAGGTCCGGGTACTCACTGGACAGCATATGTGAAGAATAATAACTCAATAATCTATTTTGATAGTTATGGAAACTTAAGACCACCAAATGAAGTAACAAGTTATTTCTTTAGTGATGGTAGCTTGAATAAAGTTAACTATAATCATGATCAGATGCAAACATATAATTCAAATAATTGTGGACATTTATGTATAAAATTTTTATATAATGTATGTAAATAAGGAAAATTCATTTATTACATAAATACATTTGAATTGTGTAACATGTCTTTAACATTTTCACTTACTGGAAATTCCTCCATCTTGAGCGCCGATTTCAATCCACCAATATATTTAGAGGATGATTTTGATTACGTTATTGGCTTGGTGAATTTTGAAACTTTCAATGTAATACCAAACATTGATGAAACAAACAACAAATTTACTTACGGGGATATAACCACAACTATTCCTGTTGGGGCTTATGAGATTGATGACCTTAACGATTATCTTCAAAAAATCATTGAACATCCCAATATTATTCATGTTATTGGTAATCGCAATACGTCAACAGTTAAAATAAAATCAAATGTTGATATTGATTTCTCATCTGAAAACTCTATAGGACATCTGTTGGGATTTGAGAAAAGGGTTCTTAAAGCTAATGAACTAAATGAATCCGACTTTCCAGTACAAATAATTAAGGTGAATGCTTTATGTATTGATTGCAATATTGCTACTGGATCTTATTCTAATGGTAGCCCTGTTCACATAATTCACCAGTTCTTTCCAACGGTGGCTCCAGGCTATAAAATAGTAGAATCACCTTTAAACGTCCTATATTTTCCAGTAAGCGTTAAGACAATCAACTCGATTACCGTTAAAATAGTCGATCAAGATTCGAATGTCGTCAATTTCCGCCAAGAGACCATTACAGTCAGACTGCATTTGAAGAAATCCTAAACGATGGTAGTCCGCTATAATTCTAAATACAATATTCCTCAAATATCTAAACGCAGTTATAAAAGAAAATCTAAGGATGAGTTTTTAATCAGTAATAAGAAGAGTGTTAGCCTAGTAACACCTCAGAACAAAATTTTTCTGCAGTCTCTTGGTTTTGAAGTACTCATATAATGGATATTTTAAATGTCACGCAGCAACCTCTAGTCGATAATTCAATTATTGACTTCAAATACCACAACTATCAGCCTTTCGTAGCCACTGAATTTAATTATAATGATGAAATTAGAATTCCAATCCAAGAACTGGACGCCTACACCTTACCAAGTGAAAGTCTTCTATATTTAGAGGGAAATCTAAGGAAAGATGATGGGAAACCAGTTACAAAGTTAAAATTAATAAATAATGCCTTCAGTTTTCTCTTTAGAGAAATTCGATATGAACTCAGCGGTATTGTACTTGATTCGGTTCGAAATGTAGGAGTGACTTCTACTCTTAAAGGATATTTGTCATTCAATGAAAGCGAAAGCATCAAACTTCAAAATGCCGGATGGTTTCCTAAAGATAGTATTATACCCGAAACTGATAAATTTAATGTTTGCATCCCACTTAAAATGTTAATGGGATTTTTTGAGGATTACAGAAAAATTATATTAAATATGAAGCAAGAACTAGTTTTAATTCGGAGTAGTAACGACTTAGATGCGGTAACTAGTGTCGATGATACGGAAAAGCCCAAAATTACTATTGACAAGCTTTATTGGAGAGTGCCACATGTTTCCGTAGGAATACCACAACAATTGGCGCTAACGAAAATATTAGATAAAAACTTGGAAATTTTTATTGCATTTAGAAGTTGGGAAATTATAGAATACACCTTACTTCCACAAACCACCAGACATAATTATACTTTGAAGAGTAGTATAAAGTTAGAAACTGCACGACACTTAATTCTCGCGTTACAAACTGATAAAAAAAATAAACTAACTTCCAACATGAGTACATTTGATAATTGTAATATTACTAACGCTAGAGTTTTCTTAAATTCGGAGAGATATCCTTACAGTGATTTATATTTGGATTTCAAAAATAACAAATATGCGACTTTGTATGAAATGTTTTCAAATTTCCGCCACTCATACTATGAAACTGGAAACGAACCCATATTTACACCTAAAGAATTCAAATCTATTTCACCTATAACTCACATCGACTGTTCTCGTCAAAAGGAGACTGTTCAGTCAGGTTCAGTTGTCATGCGCATTGAATTTGAAACAAGCGAAAATATTCCAAAAGATACTACAGCATACTGCTTAATTTTGCATGATCGTGTATTCCGGTATAATCCAATGACAAAAATAGTTAGACAGGCCTAACTTATTTAAGGAAAACGATGCAGACTACCCAGTTAGTTCATGATGATCTCAAAGTATAGAAAGTCGTTGCGAGAACACCAGAAAAAACTTGCAGACTTAAAAAAAGCAGTTGAAATATATAGTTTAAAAGTTTATGTGATTAGAAAACTAGCGGATATAAAAATATGCCCTTAATTTTGGATGTGCAAGGGTTTAAAGTGGAGAAGAATAAGTTTATTGTCAAGGAACTGGCAGCCTACAATGGTTATAAAACAGCACATTATATTTTTAAACCTCCATTTTCTATAAAGCTCCTACCACCAGATTTGGAGAAGCAAGTGAAGTGGTTAACACATAATTATCACTGTATTAATTGGAATGAAGGGTGTACTCCATTTTTCAAGTTTGGGAAAATTGTCCGAGAGTTAACCGATACTGAAGAAATAATCCATGTAAAGGGAGGAGAAAAGGCCTCGTACATAAGAAAATATTCATCTAAACCTGTATACGAGTTAGAAGACCATCCACCGCTCCAGTTTTCTGAACCCCGATGTTTTTATCATTTAAAATCTAAATGTATGTGTTCTTTGTCAAATGTATTTTATCTTTATGAAAATTTTATAATGTCATAATAAAAAATGAAACATATTTATTGTATTTTTATTTATTATCAAGTTTAGACATTTAACGAAACCAGACGAGAGTCATTAACCTCAACGTCACCATCTGTTCATCAGATGTTATCACGTGTAACATTTATGTACATGTCGCCGGATATATCTTGTCTAGACAAGTTAATTAGGCATATGTTGTGAGTCATCATTCAGTTGCTCGCCAGATGTTACAGTGAGAAGGTCATAATTATAATTAGAAGCATGGGTTACTCCTTCTTTATTGTAATCAAGTTTTATGATGAAAACGATAAACTTGTTGGTCAAGAATGTATGGAGAGTTATAAGCTTCAATGTGTTAAAGAAACATTTAATCTAAAAGATAACTATTCTTACATTAAAATATTAGGATGTTACGGGGATTGTGATTGTGGTGATGGGGAAGAAGAATGGTTTATACTCTCCCGTTTCGGAATCAAATCTTAAGTTTGATGCCTTAACCTGACTTATAGATTCAGTAAAAACTTTTTATATTAAATATATGTGCCCCTCTCCTTCTCCACAGGGAATCAGATGTATAAATCAGTTATGGGATAAGAAAAATGTCAGGTGTGGGATTCGAACCCACGCTCCTATTACGGAATCAAATCTTAAGTTTGACGCCTTAGACCGCTCGGCCAACCTGACTTATAGATTCAGTAAAACAATATACATTAAATGTTTACCCCCTCTCCCTCATCAATAATAGAATATAAATTCATAACGATTTAAAAATACATTAGTGTGTTTATAGATATTACGATGATAGCTTCACAATTCATAGCTTTACAAGCAATTTTTCAAAGTTTTCTTTTTATACAATACCCTCACAGCGCAAAAGAAGTGTTTATATGCTTCGATAGTAATGGAAGCCGAAATGAAAGCTGGCCTTCTAAATGGAATAGAATGGAACCATATGCAGCCACTAATGCAGCAACCCTCAGATATCCAATACCCACCAACAGTACTATGTATAAACTAAAACTAAGAAAAGGCAATGATCTCACTCAAGATTCGGAATGGCTGGAACTCTATAGCAAACCCCCCACCACTATTAATAATAGTACAAATACTGAAATGAATCATGACACAAATCAGTTTGTAATTTGGTATATAGCAGTTTGTTGTTCATCGCTCGTGCTTAACTTAATACTTACAAGTGTTTTAAAATGGCTCAACATCTGACTTGTTCGAATTGTCTAACGAGGGAGTTGATAGATAAGCATAGGAATGGTAAAAATTTGTATGATTTTACTGAGGAAGAACTTCGCAATTTTCCACTGCAGTATCTAATTGAAAAAGTTGGTCCAATTGAGCTTCTGTATTCATGGCATAAGCTACCACGAGAACATAGACAAAATTTCGAACTTGAAATTCAACTACCTTGTTTTGTACATCACAATCGTCCCGAATGGCATAGTCATGTAGATGGTCCTCCATGCAGACAATCTAAATGCCACATATGTGAGTGGGGATTGGAAAGATGTGGTTAATTTTAATGTTATATTTATTATATTACCATTGTATGTAAAACAAATAAAACAATTTATAATGTATATGTTTTTTATTTTATAAATTACAAATCTAATGAATCCAAATCAATACTATCCCATCCTTCTTCAGGCTCTTCCATTTCCATCAAACGGTCAGCATATTTTAGTAAAACCTCTAATTTTCTATCACTACTTCCAGTAATTAGATGATGATGCCCCCAAGCCAAGGTCCTAACATCTCCAGGTAAGACATACCTTTTGTCATCAGCAGAAGATAGCGCTACTTTATTTTTTAATTCGGTGTGAATGGTGTGCAAATTGGAGGTAAATATAGACATTTTACGAAATATTATACCACCCTTTTCAACAATCTGGACATAATCAGAAAAATGTATTTGATGTTTGACAACGCTTTTGGAAACCCCTTTTGCCTTTTTCATGACATCACCAGCTTTAACACAGTATGCTTTAGCACCAGTACCATAAAAGGCCTCAATAGGTCTTCCAGCATACTCATCCTTCATTTTTCCGACTACAGACTTTGTTTTGGGCATGTTATGGATGTTGTCAATACTATAATTCGACGTATCAAAATATTGAATGTTCTCTTTGATGTCATCATAAACATTGTCTGTGAATATCTCCAAAATTAGTGAGTCGGTATCAGTATACAAAACAGTTGCTCTATTCCCATACATGGATTTAATGTACCCATATAGAAATTCATAGATTATAGTCTTTGAAATATCCAAAATTGAAAAACCTGCATAGAGTGGCTTATCATAAACAACTTTCAATTTCTTCAATTGAACTGCTACTAAGTTTTCATCAAATACTGAACAGGATTTAAAATGCGGCATGGCTATTAACGCTCTTGCACCCAACAGACCCTTTTTATTCTCCCAGCACGAACATAGTTTAATATTTTGTCTTTTATCAACGTTTTCCATTGTCTTGCCAAATATTGAATTTACCATCAACTTGAATAGATCCTTCTCAAACTCGTTTTTTGCGGAATTTCTAAGTTTTGTATTCAAATCAATATATGACCCCAGCCAAGTCGATTGAGAAAATTCTAATATCCTGTGTATTTTCTTTAGTTTCAATCCATATTTTAAACACTGCTTCATGTTTTTGTAGTGAATAATATATTTTTCTTTATTACGCAAATTCGGGATTAATTTGGCAGTTTTACTTTTCGGAGGGGTCATTTGCTCTGGACAAAAAGGTAAATCGTTGTGGTCATTGTGCAAGTGTGGTGGATATTCCAAGTCAACTTCTAAAACATAGCCTTTTGGTGAATCATCTTTAATGGCTGAACAGTCGAAGTTTTCAATTTCCTCTTTTTCAAGCCACTTAAAATCGCCGGTGGGTAGGTATTCTTTCATTGCTGCTCCGTATAAATTGGTTGCATCCAGGTACATAATATATGATGTTGGGTTCGTAGGATCATAGTTTGGTAAGAATTTATTATTAGCCACAGCTTTTCTTTTACTGCATTGAGCCACTCCACCTCGAATACCTTTTCTAAAAAAATGTATCATGTCTACATCAGTCAAAAGTTGGAGTTCGACTTCGGTACTACGTAACATGGCGTCCCAACTCAAAGAAGGAGCTGTTAAATAATGAGCCGGATCTAATTTGTAATGTTCCAAACACAATTTTCTAAAGTTCTCAAACACATCGGCTAATAATAGAATATCCGATTTCAGATAAATATCTGCATACTCTCCCAACGTTTTGCATTTGAAGGTGTTCCATGTTTTATTAGCTCGCTTATAATCCTTATCAGAAATAGATTCATTTGTTAAATCATTGTAAAATTTATCCTTTGACGGTAATTGCGGTTCTTCTAGTTTTTCAAGAGAATTCACATAATTATAAGGAAAGACCCCTTTCCGCCTGATTAAATTAAACTCATCATCCTTTTCAAAGTGTTTTCTAGTTTCCTCACACTGATGGGACTCTAAACTCTGGCTCAATGTGTCTAAGGACTTTGGTAAAAATCGAAAAGAGTCTACAAATTTTAGTTTCAAATATGTGTCAGGCATCTTCTTATCCGTAGATTTTTCGACAAGAATTGATTTGGAGAATGATATGTACTTTTCTTTGGTTTGGGCTATGACGGAAACACTCTCCTTTTTACAGGCCAACTTTTTTATAAACAGATGGCTGTCGTAATTTGTCAGGTTGTGGAAGAACACTGGTATGAATTTCGGAACTTTATAATTCAAATTGCAAATAGAATGTGCAGCTCCACGGAAGCAACCCGTTAAATGACAGTGATCACGTACTTTTATATCACCAAGCTTAAAGTCTTTTTTGCAAATATGGCAGCATGCGGCATTTTCGTATTCTATTTTCTCTAGGTCTGAAAGGGGCAGCATCTCTTTAACATGTTTTAAGTGTGTGTTATATAAATCCAGAGCTGTTTCATCCAATTTTTTAGAAAATACTTCAGCAGCATCGGAACCTCGATATGTCACAATTTTCGAGTATTTATCGTCAAAATTACATTTCACGTAAAAAGCGAAAGAATATGGTACATGTTCAGATACTTTCACTGTAAATGATTTTTCATCACAAGGTTCATTATGATGGATGGGTTTCAGCAAACTCTCGAAATCAGCATATATGACGAATGGGACCGGCAACTGTTTCTCAAAATTTACAAATTTAAGTATATTTTCTGGAACTGATTCTCCATATTTATTTATCTTCAAATCGGTAGTTGGTATTTTCGTGCATGTATGGTTACAGTCATTTTTCTCGTGTGCTTTTAACTGCTCTGTATTTCTAAACGATTGTAGACATCCATCACAAATATGTAACCGTCCATTGCGATTTGATTTTTGGCTTGACACTAATTTTGATAAGTCTTTTATGAGAGTATAATGACTTCTACCTGTATTATCTGATACAAGTAGCAAATTAACGTGGGTAGCTTGACGACATGATGTAAAATGTAGCGGTCCAACTACTTCAGTAATCATTTTTCCATCCTTGAATTCTGATTCAATGCCAAACACATTAACGGAGATGTTGTTCATTTTTTCGAATTTGGGAATGTCTTTTAATTTCATAGGAAATTCTAATCCATTAAAATTTAACAAAGTATTATAATGTGGGTATACACTTGTTTTCACTGGATTACCTTCTGCAGGAAAAATGGCTGCATTAATTGACCAAGCAAAACATGCATTGTCTGTGTTTTGTATGTTTAAAACCGCTTTCTTTACTTCTATGGCTTTGGGTAACTTAATATATGAGGAAGCAGACATTGGTGTATATTTATTTATATTCACATCAAGAAACATTATATGTTTTAATGTCCAGCCAGAATCCTTTTCTTGAAATTCGGATGCTTGCAGCATCATCTCTTCCCCGAAATCCTCAAAAGTATCTTGTAGGTTTGTTGAAATAGTGATTATTTTATTTTTAGTATTAAATGACTTAATGTCAGACAACTCCTTTTCAGGTATAACATAAAGTCCAAACACTTCGAAATTAATCTTGAGGTTATTGTATTTCTGCAGGTATTCATTAATTATTCCAAGTACCTTTTGTTTCACTTCTTCCAAAAAATCAGAGTAGTCGATATGAGTTCTAGGGCTAGTAAAACGGTAGCTAGCTATCCTGTTCTTAAATGCATGATGAAGTTTGTCAACACCCTGTCCCACATTTTGAACAATTGGTCGATGAATTTTCTTATTACCATATGAAATTGCATTATTTAAGACGGGGCAATATTGATGAATGTGTCGAACTAAACTGCTTTGACAAGAAAAACTTTTTCCGCAATGATTACAAATATTTCTATTTCCACCACTATTAGAATTAGCTCCACTTGTAGACGGCCCACTATCAAACCTCTGTTTTTTGTTTTGGTCATGTACAGTGTCACTTTTTCGTTTATTGTTATGAAGAATGGAACAATATTGACGAATATGTCGAACTAAATTGCTTTCACATGAAAAATCATTTCCACAATGTTCACAAATGTTTTTGTTAACACCACTTGTAGAAGGCATACTATCAGCCTTCCGTTTTTTGTTGTCATGAAGAACAGAACAATATTGACGAATATGCCGAACTAAACTGCTTTGGCATGAGAAACCGTTTCCACAATGCTCACACTTCATTGTTGTATAAAGTTTAAACATAGACTGAAGAACTATCTTATCGCTGTGTTATATATCGCACATTCATCGCGGTGGGGGATCACGTGATGTGTTGAACACATGTTATATGATCCCTGGGAATAAACATTTGCTACGGTTCTCACCAGATGCTGTCTAGACATGTATAATACATTGACCCTGTTGAACACATGTTATCATGGGAATAGACGTTTGCATTTGGTCTCACGCATGGCTTCACCAGATGTCTAAATACATTGACCCCGCACACGTGTTTAACACATGTTATACATCTACGTGGGAATAGACGTTTGCATTTGGTCTCACGTGTTCACCAGATGTCTAAATACATTGACCCCGCATTTGATACCACCGGATGGATATTATTAAAGGTCATTCATCTTTGTGCATAAACCGGATGTCGTCTAGACATGTATACAAACTTGTCCCGACAAGTTGTAACCCGATATGGTTGAGTTGGGTTAGGGGGTAGTCTTAAGGGTTGGTTTTGAGGGGTGGTTTTTGAGGGGTGGTTTTTAGGGGGTGGTTTTAAGGGGTGGTTTTTGAGGGGGTGGTTTTTGAGGGGGTTGTTTTTGAGGGGGTGGTTTTTGAGGGGGTGGTTTTTGAGGGGGTTGTTTTTGAGGGGGTGGTTTTTGAGGGAGTGGTTTTTGAGGGGGTGGTTTTTGAGGGGGTTGTTTTTGAGGGGGTGGTTTTGAGGGGGTAGAGGGGGTGGTTTTTGAGGGAGTGGTTTTTGAGGGGGTGGTTTTTGAGGGGGTTGTTTTGAGGGGGTGGTTTTTGAGGGGGTTGTTTTTGAGGGGGTGGTTTTTGAGGGGTGGTTTTTGAGGGGGTGGTTTTTGAGGGGGTTGTTTTTGAGGGGGTGGTTTTTGAGGGGGTGGTTTTTGAGGGGGTGGTTTTGAGGGGGTTGTTTTTGAGGGGGTGGTTTTTGAGGGAGTGGTTTTTGAGGGGGTTGTTTTTGAGGGGGTGGTTTTTGAGGGGGTGGTTTTTGAGGGGGTGGTTTTGAGGGGGTGGTTTTTGAGGGGGTGGTTTTTGAGGGGGTGGTTTTGAGGGGGTGGTTTTTGAGGGGGTGGTTTTTGAGGGGGTGGTTTTTGAGGGGGTTGTTTTTGAGGGGTGGTTTTAGGGGGTGGTTTTTGAGGGGGTGGAGGGGTAGAGGGGGTGGTTTTTGAGGGAGTGGTTTTTGAGGGGGTGGTTTTTGAGGGGGTTGTTTTTGAGGGGGTGGTTTTTGAGGGGGTGGAGGGGTAGAGGGGGGGGACCTTGAACATGAACATGATCTTGATCACAACTGAACACGCAGCTCTCTCATTACTTATCTACTTGTAAAAGTGTCTTACTTCATTACAAGCATCATTAACGATGTTTAATTCTTTATTTTTAAAAGACTTTTCGTACCATCAAATTTGGTGAAATTCTGAGCGATTTCAAGTTTGTCCAAAAATTCGTCCAGATGCGTGCATCAAATGATTAAATGTAAATTTTCTGGAAAACGGCTTCTCATATCAAAAAGTGCCAAGAGACATTAAATTTTTGATTTTTCTTGCTTTATTGAATTAAACTAAAAACATGGGAGAAAATCAGTGGCGTACTACTTTTTTGTAAAAAAGAACCTTGGTAAATCCATATATCTACGCCCATGGTTAAGTAAAGTAGTAGTTTGTTATTCTAAAATAGGCCTTTAAATTATATGTAAAGAATTGGCACGTTTGGATTCGATACTTCTTAGCATTCTGGAAATATTAATATAAATCCGTATTTACTTTCAAACTTTAACACCCTGTATCTCAAAAACTAAGCATTTTTCAACCTATGTTTATAGGAACTTTTTTTAATAATTTTCAATTGTCTATCGACTGTTAAAGTCCTGCTACAAAAAACTGGAACACACTGTATACAGGGTGAGTTCACTTTAAATACAATAAATTTAAGGATCGATAGAACACATGAAAATAATTGGGATCCCGTTAAAAAAAAATCTCTAAAATGTCCCATTAATAAGAAGTTTCAATTTTTTTAAAGTTTTTCTTATTTAACTCCCGAACGAAAAATAATATTAACTTCAAATTTACTACGAAAGTTTAGTATATCAACAGCCATATTTCAAGTATGAAATCATCGGGCTAGATATACTGGGTGGTTGAGTTTTCGGTACCATTGAACCTTCTTTCCGCCCCATCTTTTTGTCAGTACGCCACTGATTATTATTGATAGGTGCATTAATACCGCTGCCGTCTTATGAAACTTTTTTTTCTCTTGCAAAATTTCGATATTTTGCTTCGTTTAGAAGTTATGGAACAAAACATAATTGTTTGCACATAATGTAAAGTATTGTGGCATGACGTTTATAAAATGATACTACTTATTAGAAATTGAATAAGGCCCGATATGCGTGATTTAAATTTACAAGCTTGCACTTGGATCAGTTTGACATAACGGAAAACAAATAGTTAATAATGAAAACTCAGAGCCACCTATTACGTGTAGTTAGTTTAAAGGATTTTTCATTACTTACTGCTTGCTTTCTGTCTAAAACTTCAGCCAAGCTGGATTGATGTGAAAATGGGACAAACTGTATTATCCTCATGATGCTAATTTTAATGAAAATTATATTCTTCTTCTAATATACCAAATTATCTAGAAATTTAATATGTTAGTAACATGTGGCAGTTAAATAAATTTATTTATCTAAAATCGACAAATTATGTGCAAACAATTACGTTTTGTTCCATAACTTCTAAACGAAGCAAAACATCGAAATTTTGCAAGAGAGAAAAAAGTTTCATAAGACGGCAGCGGTATTAATACACCTATCAATAATAATCAGTGGCGTACTGACAAAAAGATGGGGCGGAAAGAAGGTACAATGGTACCGAAAATTCAACCTCCCAGTATATGTAGCCCGATGATTTCATACTTGAAATATGGCTGTTGAGTGTTGCTATACTAAACTTTCGTAGTAAATTTGAAGTTGATATTATTTTTCGTTCGGGAGTTAAATAAGAAAAACTTTAACAAAATTGAAACTTCAACACCCTGTATCTTATTAATGGGACATTTTAGAGATTTTTTTTTAACGGGATCCCAATTATTTTCATGTGTTCTATCGATCCTTAAATTTATTGTATTTAAAGTGAACTCCACCCTGTATATATCTATTGGAGGGAGACGAAATTCAGCAAACCCTGTTCTTCCATTTAACCCCCGTCCTACCTAACCTAAACTAACATAAAACTAAAAACTAAATACTTAGTTTAATACCACGTTATATATGTGTAAAACTACTCAGTTTAGTTAATTCAACTAGTAAAAATTATAATATTATTGATGAGCCAACAATTGCTTTTTCATATCAAATTTAAATTTATTTATACCACTTTTCCTTCTTACGGCAGGGATAGATAGCATTATAAATTTTTACCACGATATATGTAAATGATCTTTAATAAATTGCAGTTCTGTGAGCTGGTGAGGTAATCAAAGATTTCCGTCTAATGTTAATATTATGAACATCAGTTCTAAATTTTATTTTATTGTATAAATAAGGTGGTGTCTTCAACGTTATAAACCTATGAAAAATGTTTAGCCAATTGATTGCACTGATCATATTTGAGATATGTTCCCCACGTCTAATACTACATATTAATCTAGTGCATGAATTTTGTACTTTTTGAATTCTTTTCGATGTCCATATATAATATCACAATACGCAAAATGAGATAAAACCAGAGCATCACACAGCAATTTAGTAGTATCTTTATTTAAAAGTTCCTTACTACGAGAATAAATATTTTTTAAATTGCAATATGCTTTCCTAACACAGTTATTTATATAAGTTTTAAATCTGAGGTCAGTATCGATAGTCAAATTCAAATTCAAATTCAAATTTATTTACCAATAATTATTACACTGCAGTTGCACTGCAGTCAACCCTAAATTTTTTATTTCATTAACACTTTTAACAATAGTGCCCTCAATTTATATGTTAACGTTAGGGATTGTTGATTTGTTGAAATGTTTTTTTCCAAATATTATTACAGTAGATTTTGAGGGATTTATACACAAGTTGTGATCTTTTTAATATTTTACCAAGGTATTCAAATCATCATTAATTATTTGAATAGCTGTATTTATATCACTTATTTGAAACGATTTGTAATTTGTGGCACATTAGAACATAATGACGCGAAAGGAGTACTGTGTACTGTTAACATCATATTATTAAAGCTACGCTACGCTGATGAGGAACAATAATTCCGAAACACGTGTCCGTAACTGCGTCGTTTCAGTTTTTGGGGTACCTATACGACATAATCCTTACTTTGTATTTTTTGACCCCAAAAAATCTCTTTTCGTTATTGTTTATTGTTATTGTTTAGTAAATGTCATTTTATGCAGAGTCTGGAAAGTCTCGATAGCCTACTGTGTTTTATAAGTTTAATTATCGGAGGTATTCACTCGAGTGAAGTTAGCGCCGCTTTTTTTGAAAATCGAAAATTTCTCATGAGTTCCCGGTAGAAAAGGCATAGTTCTAGAGTTCTAGTAGAGAAACATAAAGAGTTCCGGTGAATTAGGCTCAGAAATCGAAAAAATAAATATGACGGTGCTAACTTCATAAAGCGCCGCTTTTAAAAAAAAGGAGTTGTGAGGGAATTTATCGGTAGAGGCAGAAGAGTTCTGGAGTTCCTTATGGTTTTCGAAAATAGTTCCCGCTTTTTTTCAAAGTTATGAATTTTTTTTTATGTAAATAGGTTTATCTCAAAAAATCACTTCTGAGTAGTGCTCGATGAATTCTACAAGAGTCGCCAACGAGAACTCTCGCTAAAAAATCACTGCAATTGTTATTAACAATAATTGGTCAAATTTTCAAAGTTTTCTATTTTCACGCCCCCAATACTGCAAAATTCATTTTGCGATAGTTCTGATGGGAGTTCTGAGCGGCGCTCGATGAGTTCTACAAGAGTTGCCAACGAGAACTCTCGTTAAAAAATCGCTGCAATTGTTATTAACAAATGATTGGTCGAGATTTCAAAGTTTTCTATTTTCACTACCCCAAAGCTACAAAATTCATTTTGCGATAGTTCTAATGGGAGTTCTGAGTAGCGATTTTTGAGAGAGAGTTCTCGTTGGCGACTCTTGTGGAACTCATTGAGCGCCACTCAGAACTCCCATCAGAATTATCGCAAAATCAATTTTGCAGTTTTGGGGGCGCGAAAATAGAAAGCTTTGAAAATTCGACCAATAATTTGTTAATAACAATTGCAGCGATTTTTTAACGAGAGTTCTCGTTGGCAACTCTTGTAGAACTCATCGAGCACCGCTCAGAACTTCCACCAGAACTATCGCAAAATTAATTTTGTAGCTTTGGGGGCGTGAAAATAGAAAACTTTGAAATTTTCACCAATAATTTGTTAATAACAATTGCAGCGATTGTTTAACGAGAGTTCTCGTTGGCAACTCTGGTAGAACTCATCGAGCGCCACTTAGAACTCCCATCAGAACTATTGCAAAATGAATTTTGCAGTTTTGGGAGCGTAAAAATAGAAAACTTTGAAAATTCGACCAATAATTTGTTAATAACAATTGCAGCGATTTTTTAGCGAGAGTTCTCGTTGACAACTCTTGTAGAACTCATCGAGCACTACTCAGTACTGATTTTTTAAGAAAAACCTTTTTATATAAAAAAAAATTCATAACATTGAGAAAACGCGGGAACTATTTTCGATAACCATCAGGAACTCCAGAACTCTTCTGCCTCTATCGAAAAACTCCCTCAAAACTCTTTTTTTTTAAATGGCGATGCGTGAAGTTAGCGCCGTCCTCGGCGCCGTCATATTGATATTTTTCGATTTCTGAGCCTAATTCACCGGAACTCTTTATGTTTCTCTACTAGAATTCTAAAACAATGCCTTTTCTACCGGGAACTCAAAAAAAAACGGCGCTAACTTCACTCGAGTGATTTAATCTACGCAATATTATGATATTATGAAACATTGAAGTTAAATATCTCGAAAAGTAATAAAGATATCAGCATTAAGTCTTATATCACTGCATTTAGGTCAAAGAGAACATATTTTTTGAAAAAAAAAAATGGGGTTCCATTAAAACATGTCGGCTGCAAGTAGGTAGGTACCTACCTCATTTTTAATTCCCCTGTATATCTAATTACGAATTCGTAAAAATCATGTTAATTAATATTTTCCGAAATTTTTATCTTAAACTGAGTTAGAGGGGGGGGGGAGGTCAATAATCAATGGATCGCCCTGTACATATTTTGTTAATATAAGAATATATTGAGATAATTGCAGATGTAAAAAAGATGTAGCACTTAAATTTTGTTATTTCTGAATTGTATAAAACGATATAAAAAATGAACAGAATTTCAACTAATACACTTCGCACATAAATTATGGAATAGGTAAAAAAATGAGTCAAGTTTATACATTCATATTTTTGTTAATATTGAAGCAATTTCAATAATTTTTTTATTGCGGATAGATCATTTCTTCTGCAGTTTAATACCGTATGTTCGATTTAACTACGAGTTTTGTTATACAGGGAAACGCGAAAAGTATGAGGGCATGTAAATTCCATAAAATTTCAATTTGATCTGTGGCAATTAGGAGCCTATGAAAATTTATTTTTATAAGTGTTTCGGTTACGGCCTCTACTATATATATATATATATATATATATATATATATATATATATATATATATATATATATATATAGATCATTCATACCACCCTGAGCCAATTGGTAATTCATACAATTCTGCACCACCAACAAATTGATAAGATATAAATCTGATCCCGATGTATGTTCGGTTGTCAAGGTCTATTATTGCCAAATTTTTGAAATATACTCTAAAAAACAACAAAATAAAGAATTGTTGTAATTGTTGTATATACCCATAATTCGTAATTTTCTGAACCACTATGCAATTGCATACATTTCTGAACCATGGTATACAACTTTCATTAAATGGCCGGTAAATCCTGAACCAAAACAGTGTTGTCAAACTTATCCATGATAATTGAATGATTTAAAATGTGAAACATATCCATCCAACTCTCTATTTTAATCAGCAAAATTAGGAAACGGACACTTTTCGTTATATATTATTTATTCTGTAGTAATTTTCAATCTTGAGATTTCGATATTTTGAGCTTTGGTGAACTCCAATTATAATTTTAGAAATATACGTATTATAAAACAGACAATAAATGACAAACAGATAGTATATTTTGTCACAGAATATCATAAAATAATAGCGAGAATTAATAAAAACTTTCGTAATAATAAACTACAGATTACATTGTCGATAATTAAAACAAACGAAATACGTATTTCGGTAACAATGTTACCATCATCGGGAGACTTATCTAATCAGTTTAGTTTACCATTTCCAGATATTGGTAACATTGTTGCCGAAATAAGAGTAACGTGTTGTCACCAGCGGTTTCAAATTTCTTCGGATATGTAGTACATAATAATAAATTGTTGGAGCAAAGAAGTGATAATTCAATTTAAATTTTTCCATGACTATGCAATGCAAACTAAATTATTGTGATCAAATCACGCCACTCTAGATGCAGAATTTTTTTTAAATAAAATTAATAAAGTAGATTAAAATCGACAAAAATTTGACGATATATGAATAGAATTTTATAACTGAATCGGAATATGCAAAAATATACAGGATGTTTCATTTAATACTCAAAAGTTGATACCATTTTCGGGCAAATAAGTAGTTAAAAGGAATGTAAATGTACGAAACGTACAAAATTAATTTTGTGTTAAATATACGAATATTTGGCCGGTCAGGAAGTAGAGAACCATTAGGCGATTTGTTTGAAAATCTGATTTTTTATTGTTCTACAAAATTATACTAGTTTTATAAAACATTGGCGTCGATAACAATTTCCTAACTTATAGTTATCTAGAAAAACGCAAAAGTACTTAGTACCTTACTTGGAAATGACATACTTTCTTGCTGTACCACATTGTACCAGTGGTACTAAACTAAAGGAAAAGAAAATGGAAAAATACTTTCTTACGGTACTACATCGATCAGTGATACTGAATGTTGTAGATGTAACTGTAGTTGCATCAACATATTTACCATATGATATAGAAAACGGGCAGTCTATAAAGAACTTCCTCGTCGTCGAAAGAATAAATATAAAATCGGCCAAATTTAGCACTGGAAGGAGATAGGAAATAGGTAGTTTTTGTACCACTAAGCCAGACGGCTTGGCACGCTTATAGATATAAATATTACCTTTATTGCAAAGCCAAACATCTAGAACATGACACATTTTGTACCTGTGCCTGTGGTTGAAAAATAGAGAGAGGTTAGTCACCCCTATAGTACCGGAAGAGGAGGCACTAGGAATATGCAATCACGTAATATTCATTGGTGATCCATTCAAATAAAAGACTAACGCATTGCTGAAGCTGAGCAGAAAACAGTTCAGACGAGCAGGACACTGCACACTGCACACTAAATAAACATTTCACCAAGGTAAAGGTGAATCCGGAATGCAGGGTGGTGGAGAGTAGGAAACATCTCATCATATCGTATGTGAATGCCAGTTCTGACGACGAGAACCGTTAATCAGTGCCGTAACTAACTCATGATACGCCTGGTGCGAACTAACTGCTTTTTCGCACCCTAGGCTGTTTCTGTATGTATTGCGAAAGACAACTGTCTCTCGTTTATTGACGTTGTGAGTACCCTCCATCAGTAGGAAACCAAGATAAACACTTATTGCCAATCGTAGATTTATAGTGTATGTAGACATGAAGGAACATAGGGAAAGTGTACAGATACTGTGGCCATAAATACATTGGGCGGAGTACCACCGCTAAGGACGCTTGTGGTTAACCCCAAAGGGTGGGTCGGCAGTAATCCAGATGGCATATTTCAAAAGCGTGTTGGAGGCTTGTAAAACTCGACAGATCGACCATCGGCACTCGTACATGCAATGAAGTTACAAGAAATGACTGGGGTTTAATACTATGCAACCCCTGGTTGGAATTAATACCAGCTTTTGCTGACACTCCGCCAGGTTAAATAAAGTTTATTTATTTATTTATTTATTTATTTAGCATAAAGGCCCAGAGTAGGTAATAAAATTCCCTTAAATATGATTTAAATGAACAGACATATCTAGTAAAATAGTACCACAGCGCCGATAAATGGATAGAGTCGTAATTGGTCATTTTTACTTCGTGAAGTTAATATTGAATACGTAAATGGGTATGTCTCACCAAGTCTCGGAACTACGGAGAAGTTTGAGATAACCTCTCCTCCGGATTCCCCAACCGGTTCTTCGCTGGAACTCATATTTGATAACGGCATCGTGACGTCTGGTGGCGCCTCGCGTACCCTACTTCTAAGATGCATACAGATTATACGTGAATAGAAACGTCGGCGTCGTCGCGTACGGTAAATTCGGTTTTACTTAAATACGATGCGTCGTATCGAGGGAAAAGTGGGTGCGGTGTCGATTCACGAAACCAGCTCGTCCCAACGGGGTTTTAATTCCGTGTCCTCGATAGGAATTTTATGAAGAAACGTGACAGGTGTCGATTCACGACTCAACTAGTCACTATGGAGTCTTGAGTAGTCTCCCGATGGCGGTTTTGGGTTCAGTATTTATACGATTTTTCCCTGTGACGTATTACCCATTTCGCGTGCAGCCAACAAAGAAGGCATATGTGTCCCGGCATTAGATTATGACCTGAGTCTCCGGCTGTATAGTGGCTAGCCTCCCGTGGAGATAGGTTTTGTTTACATAATAGAAGATTAGCTTTTACATTCCTACGCCAAGAACTTGGGACCTCGTTCTACTGGTGCCAGATGTGTGGCCGGGCATTGGATTACTAACGAGACTAAGGGTTGCATAGTGACTAATTTCCCGTGAAGATCGGTAGGTTCTGTTTATTTAGCAAGATTAATTTCTGTATTCCTTTGCGTTTGTAAGCTCGATTATCGTCGACTTTTAGACTTTTTAAAATTAGGCTGGACCGAGTTATTTAAAATATAACGTATTGTAATTCACCGAAATCTCATAACATTTACTGAAGCTGAAATAAAATAATATAAATTTAGGAAAAATGCGTGTAATGAGGCAGCCCAGGGCTGGAGTGTCTCAATAATAAAAACGTAAATGATATATTTTGGGGAATTTCGGCATAGAAAAAATCAAATTTAAATTAAATTATTTTGTCCTGGGAGGGACCGATCTCATTTTATAAAGAGCATGGGGGTGCAATAAGCTCAAGTTTTAGTACAGTGGGTTAAGACCGAAACTCGTAAGGAAAGAAAACCCTGTATTCACTACGGATGTGTGGGAAAACGGAAGTTTCTATTTTGCCTGTAACTATTTTATTAATCGTTCAATTTTAACAAGGAACATGTTACTAGAGAGTCAAAACTACGGGGCATTTAAATTTCCATTATATTAAGAATTTACCTAGAAATTGAAATATCCCATAGTTTTGACTGTTGCAATGACACCTCTTGTGTAATACTGGACGATTTATACAGACAAAATAAAAACTTCAGGTTTCTTTAGCCCACACACTGTACATGTTGTGATTACCTTTAAATATTGCGGATATGTGAACCTTCAAATATGTTGCTGCATATCAATAAAAACTTGACTGCCATAAATAAATTTGAATGACTTAATTTTCGAAAATAATATTTAACTTTAATCGTTTTTAATTAAATGGAAATATTCTTCACTTCTAAATCAAAATATTCGTCAAACTGTTTGAGGTTAAACAATGATTGCTGAAATGAAATGATTTAAATTTATTCGCAATCGAATTTTCTTTGACGTACACGAACTTACATATTAGAGGTTCATGAATTCTCTATTTCTAAAAATAACTACAATATGTTTTCAAAAGGAAAAAAGAGTCATTCTTACGAATTTGGACAAATACATGCGATAATTTAAATGACAAATTTGCCCCATATCTGAAAATCAGCCGGCTCATCCCATTGTCACAACAAAAAGGAAATATCATAAAGAAAATCTTGTCAATCAACATTACTCTACGAAAACTACACCTTGATACTTTTTACTTTCCAGAACTATTCAACATCAAAATTGATATTGTCTCCTCGTGGTATCATATTGACACTGCGGATCAAACGGCCATAAACGCATATTTTAGACTCTTGATACATAAATACCTAACTATTATTGATAGAAAAAAAATGCTACCTTGTTTCTATTACTACTTGTTTGACAGTTTAGTTCTTGTTAATATGTACCATGTATATCTCCATAATATGTTATGTAGTTTACTTTAATATCTTATTTCTAACTTTTATAATACCATAGGTATAGAATACATTTGTTTGATATTTATTTATTATATTAACATTGTTCTTTACTACAACATTTTATATCTACGTTTTTCGTTTGCTTTTATTAATATTATCATTTTCCGTTTACTTATAAACACTTGAAAATTCTTATTAACAAAATTAATTGCTTGGGAAAATGAGCGATCTCGAGAGAAACTGGATATGCTCGGCGAGAGAGAGCATTCTCTATTATAGATTCGAGCCCTATCTGTCCACAGAAAATCGCCTTGTCATTTCGGAAAGACGAGACGAGACGAGACACGCGAATTTCTCATCTTGAGGGCAACCCTAATCTTCATTTATGTAAAGATTTAAAATTGAATAAAAAAAATATGAAGGCAAAAACATTTATTAAAAATTGTGTACAAACAACAACGTTGATGATATGACACCGTCACTATTTTTTTACACACCCAGTATATTCTACAATACAATGGTTAAGTTTGCAATTACAATTCCAACCATACCTAATTTGGTATATATATGCCACTAAAGATTACCCCATTACATGTGAGTGAGACGTTTAAATTATTTTTAGAAACTTTAATTGACAAAATCGATGCTGCATTTCCTTCTGAAACAAAGCATATAAGATATTCTAATAATATAACGGACTCCAAAAACTGGATAACACCGGATTTAAAACGCGAAAGTGAAAATCTCAAAAATCTCCACTGGCTTAAGCAACGTGTTAGGAGTCCCAACCTAATCAATCTCTATAAATCCAGGAAGCACAGATATCAAAGCCACCTAAAAAACGCCAAATGTGAATATTTCTCAAATAGAATTTCTAATGCGGCCAATTCAACGAAGGAAGTTTGGACACTTGTCAAATCTGACCTTCAAAGTACTAACCCTAATCAGGAAAAGTTGAAGTTGAATGTAAACGGGAAAATCCTAGAGTAGTAGGTTTTGGTAGGTTCTAGGCCACTTTGAGGAGGAGGGAAGGCCGTAGATGCGGTTCTGGGCCACATCGGTACGGGTGTACAATAATGTTATCTTGATTGACTATCGACTATGTATTTAGAGTGATGTAGTTAATGAATGATGTTAATTAACTTTTAAAAAATTATGAATAATCTGTATTATGTTACTTATTATTTGAAATATTAAATATGATATCATTATAATGAGGAGCATTAAAAAATTCGGAGTTTTTATGGAAAAATTTGTAGAATACTTTGATTAATATTGGTAATGGACTATCGGCTATGTATTTAGAGTGATGTAGTTAATTAAGGATGTTAATTAACTTTTACAAATTATGAATGTTCTGAATTACTACTTAATAAATGCTGCTTATTATTTGAAATATTAAATAATTATAAATAACACCACAGATAATGCGACTCGCTTTATCCCTGAAGACTCTGAAAGTCTTGTGTGGGAGGGGGCTACACATTTAGAGACAAGGGACACACATCCAATATCCGAGTATACTAGGATTAATTTCTTTGTCCGAAAAAATCCCAGTGCCATGGTCGGGAATCGAACCCGGGACTCCTGGCTGAGAGTCTAGTATCCTAACCTCTCAACCAACCGGCCATATTATAATGAGAAGCATTAAAAAATTCAGAGGTTTTTTATGGAAATATTTGTAGAATATTTACAAAACAATTCGAGTTGAATAAATATTTTAGACTGTCTATCTCAGATATCTTAAATTATTAGAAAAAAAAGTAGAACGTGGCTGAAATAGCTTAGTTGGGAGGGTGTTAGACTGAAAATCTAGAGGTCCCTGGTTCGATCCCAGGTTTCGGCAGCTTTTTTTTTTATATATAACCGTGAATTGCATTGATAGTGTAGCTAATAAGAATAGTAATATTGTTTTATTGTTTCTTAAAGGAGGTCATTCTGTGTTGAGTTAGAATATTTTTGAAGCAAAATGTTGAATGATTTGTTATCCTGATTAATTATTCATAATGATGGACTACGGGCTATGTATTTAGAGTGCCTAATGTAGTTAATTAAGGACGATAATTAATAAATAAAAAATCTGAATTAATATTGGTACTCAATTAATGTTACTTGCCATTTTAAAATATTAAATTTAAATAATCATTATAATGGGAATGAATATAGTGAAATAACTGCTACTATTACTGAGAGGTGTATTAATTAGAATGAATGGAATAAAAGTATAAAGAGGAAGTAATTGAAAACACTAAAGCAAATGATTAAGAAGAATTATGTAGATATACTTAGCTATTTTATGCAATACATAAATGAGATTTAAAAGTATTAGAATAAAAATAGCGATTCTATTTAACCTTATTGACTTTAAACGTGCATGCTTAGACTTGTGGCAGCAAGTTATAGGCGTATTTGATTTGTAAAGCTTCGAAAGTTTGAAGACATGAATGATTGTGGAATAGAGTTAAATTAAATACATGCAGTAAAAGAATATTCATTCTTTCTCAGGATAGGTAATTAACATGCCTTCAAAGTTGCTTAGTACTATAGATAATGGGTAAATAATATAAAAACATGTTTAAAATATATTCGCATATTATAATTAAAAGCGTTAGAAATACATATTTCATGTCATATACATATATATGTATTTTTTTTTTTCATAAAATAAATTATTCACAACTAAATAATAAAAGGTATACTTATTTCTAGTGAGGTAATAAATTGTAATTAGATAAGTACATGTAGAAAATATTTATATTACTGATGAGAAGAGGCGAGTTTTTTTTTTTCATTAAAATTGTTTGTCAATCTATTTTAAACTATACCTTCTAACGCGTTATATTTTACGTATGAGTCATGTATAAATTAGTGCATAGACTTTAGTATTTCTAGGAAATTTGCTTGCAAATTCTAATTTAATATCTACAGTCGATGATTTGACAGCATCAGCCTGATACGAGCAATCAATAACAAATAATGGATTTTCGAAAAACTCGGCTAAGCTCATCATATATAGGTTCATTTAATTCTCTACCATAAAAACTATGTTGAAAATTCTCATAAGCGCAATATACAGCAGAATATATTTTTTTTGAAAAGTCGATATTCCAGCTTTCTTATGGGAATACGGCGGAATTCAGGGAGAGACGCATATCATTGATGTCGGCATGAATAAATTTCATGACGTCTTTCGTCTTATTTCCAGAATGATCAGTACCTACTTTGAAAGGCAATTAAGATGTAGTGGTTTCTCTCCAGGCTGGTGTTAGTTTTCATGGCCCACACGTCTGAAGATGTCCCGCGTAGAGAAGGTAATTCATAAAGATTCCACGTGCGATAAGCTATCTTAATAGTAACACCTTTGTATAAGCGAGAGAGGAATTTGAGTGTTGTTCTATCCTCAGGGATAACTTAACGAATTTTCCATTCTATTTTCTTGATCTCAATGAGGGCATGCACTTCACCTATGTAACAATTTTCGAAAGATCAGGCGACAATTAATATTAACTCTTGATTAATATTCGGAATAGCCTTGGAATAGTCCTCTGTGAAGCCCATTAGATACTTTAGAGGTAATCGATCACTAACAGTATGACTAGGGGTATCCAAAATTGAAAACATCGCAAATACATAACGCATTTGATAAGGAGAAAATGGATGAAGACGAGAATAATGTGATTCATGTTATCGAGCAGTTGTTCATTAAATTAGACGTTTTATGCTTGTCAGCGAAAACTGAATACCGCAAAATCTGCTGCAATGAAAATGAACTTGAGCAACAACTGATATCATCATATGAAGAGGGATTAATAATCTGTCAAAAATATTTTTTCAGCAGAAATTTTGCAAGGAAATGTTAAACATTAACTTGGGATGCTTTCTAAAAAATAATCTTCCGAAAGAATTCATGAAGAAATGAATTCAGCATTATGAATCGAGCAATTCAGATTATCTGGGTAATGTTCAGAAGTGTAACCGTAAATCCCAAATAAGAACAGAAAGAAAATATATAAAAGAATAAGATATAAAAACTCAGTATTTTTTATATATGCCGTTAAGAATATTATGAATATTTTTTTATTCGTTGCGATGTTTACATATAATATTTAGGACATTATTTCTCTATATAGTAGTATTTGATATATAAAAAAGTTTGTATTGAATATTTTCTAAAACTATTATACCTTTAAAATGTATCTTTTGAATATTTGACAATAAATAAAGGATACCGTTAGTTATTGATGGTTAGGTATAAATCCTAAAAATATCATTACCCTTATTTCATTCTGTACACGTTTCTCTTGGCTTTTTACTACACCGCCTATTAGAGGGTAATAAATTTTTTTATTAGAATGATGCAGTTAGACCTTTGGTACTTCTTAAACATTCTCCTCCAACAAAGGGCTATAAATAAATAAATATTTTTGGGGTATACCTATAGCGCAATTAAAACTCGATCGGTAAAATAATTGTGAGGATTGACAGTGTATTCTTAAAAATGAAAAATGTTATTTTTAGTCCTGCATTGTAAAGAATTTCCTAGTATTTCTACCGATTACAATAATTCAATTCTACAGTTACCGTGCTACATTTACGCCTTGCACATCGATATTAATTCGATAAAATGTCTGATATCAATGATGATTTAAAAAATGCCATTCACAAATTGTATGAGAATATTTCAAGAGAGAAATTTGAAGAACTCAGCGTATTATCTCCTAATATTACGTATCACGTTAGAAATCGCAGAACTGATACTTTAAAGTTTGTTTTGAGCACCTAGAGTACACGTTGAAAACGTATGGTAGAGCGACAGAATTATGTAATCATTTTTTACGAAAGTTCATTAATCTCAATGTGTTTTTAAGAGAAATGATTTCCGAAGGTTTCTTTCGTATGTTATTTTTTATTAGAAGTGTCATACCTAATGAATATATTGCTAAATATAATATTTATAGCCAAGATTGTGTTAATTAAAAAAAAAATTATCAACATAAAATATAGATTTATTTAACCACGTTATATATAGTTAATGTACATTTGTGGCAGGTCATAAAACAATACAATTCTTATAAATAAAAATATTGCATAAAATAAAATATAAAAAACGAATATACTAATTAAAATGATAGATGTACCTATATTGAAATAAAATATAAGCTACATATATATGAAAGTTAAACATACTTATATATAAACACAAACACAGACGAAAGAAAAAATAAAAAAAAAAACTATCGATGAAAACTACATTAAAATATAAAATATTTAAATTATCTACAAATAAAATTGAACAATCAATAAATTATCACTTCGTATCCTTAAACGTTTCCAAACATTTAAAAAAAAAAACATCTCGATGGGCCCTGTGATAATTTATTGATTGCTCACAGAAGCAGAAATGTCGATTACATTTAACACAAAATTTCGTACTTAAAGGTGTGTTCAGGGGTAGTAGTGTAGGAATACCATGATTCGCTGCTTGCTGACTATAACAAGAACTATGATTCGCTGCTTGCTGTCTATAACAAGAAAAGCATAATTAGTTTTACATAAGTGCTTCTTCAGTTACAGCTAATATTATACAACTACTCTAACTATCTTAAATTGCAAATTACCTTCCCGCTGTCGGTAGCTTTAAAAATACTCCTGGATGAAGTGGTGTTTGCGCCTGGTTTGTGGGTGCAGAGGCAGCCGAAGACCAACTAGATCTATTTGAAAAATTTTAAAATGAAATCTATGAAATTATGAAACTTATTTTTAAATAACTCACATTTCCAATGAGCAAGTACACAAGTCGCCCTCACAAATTTTACATCGAGCTAATTCCTGCATATCAATATTGCTGAAAATAATGTATAATTTTATATTTTTATAAAAAACAAAATCCATTTACTCACTTTTCAGCAAAATACTTCTCCATGTCAACTGGACTGGTAAAACGGTTGGCTGCCTTCATTATACTATCACGTTTAAATGGTACACGGTTAGTGGGTACTAGGGCAGCCGAAGACCAACTAGATCTATTTGAAAAATTTTAAAATGAAATGTATGAAATCATGAGACTTATTATTTAAATTACTCACAGTTCCCATAGACAGTCATCACCTTCACGATTTTTACAACAAGCTGATTCCATCTCCGTCATATCAATATTGCTGAAAATATTGTATAATTGTATATTTTTATAAGAAACAAAAATACATTTACTCACTTTTCTGCAAAATACATCTCCAGATCAACACTTTCACTTTTGAACATTCTAAATTGGCTGCTGACAACTTATTAAATCGAGAGCTGGTAACTAATAAAATTTGCAGAGCAATTGAGACCAACGCGCGAACTGCTATTACCATAAATTTATATTTATATATCCATGTTTTACAATCTTAAAATACCTATTTCTTACCAAATAGAGAGGAGTTATCCCCTCCTAGGTGGGTGACGACAGCTATTCTCTCCTGATACGTAAAAGTAGAGTATTTACAGGACCAATCGAAAGGCGATCTTAACAGTAACTTGATAGTGTCCCCACCTCACATAAAAGTTATAAGTGTACAGGGGTATTACTAGAGATTTTACCTCCTTAACTTTCTTATTTTCTATCCTAGTAAAAAATGGTTAAGACAAAAGTTTCAGGAAATTTTCTTATCATCTCAATGCACCTATCGCAGAAACAAATGAAAATTATATTTCAGAGATACTGACCAAACTAATGATTTTTAATGGAGCACCTTGTATATTTTTAGATTTTTTTTTTAAATCAACGTTTCGTCCTGATTACAAAAATATATATATATGTTATATATTTGCTCCAGCCGTTTACGCAATATGTCTAATTCAATTAAATGTTTCGAATTTTGAACAAAAACAGTATTGCCATGGAAAATGTTTTGTTATTCTACAGCAACAAATTGACAATTTGACATTTATTAAGTAGCGTATTTACTGTTTGTGCTTAAGTCAAAATGCCTTATTACACAGGCCCCATTAGTGAAAAAAGATATTATGGAGAATATAGAATACCTTTAAAATTTTTTTGTTAATAATAAATTTATATTTTTCCAAATCGATTGTAATTTATTATAAATAATAGCAAGCAGATCAAATAAGTTTGGTCTGTATCTCCGAAATATGATTCTATTTTTTTTTCTGCGACAGATTACTTAATAAATGAATTGTCAATATGTTCCCGCAGAATAACAAAACATTTTCCATGATTTTACTGATTTTATGCAAAATTCGAAACATTTAATTGAATTAGACATATTGCGTAAACGGCTGGAGCAAATATATAACATATATAAAAATCTATAAATATACGAGGTGCTCCATTAAGAAATCATAAGTTTGATCAGTATCTCTGAAATATAATTTTCATTTTTTTCTGCGATAGGTGTATTGAGATGATAAGAAAATTTCTTGAAACTTCTGTCTTAACCATTTTTTACTAGGATAAAAAATAGGAAAGTTAAGAGGGTAAAATCTCTCATGAATACCTCTGTACATACGTGTTTAGTAAAAGAAAAATCATAAAATTGTATGTATTATTATGGGAGTCTTTTTTAACTCTCACTCGATAAAATAATATTGTTCAAGATGAATTTTTATAAATTTAATTTATAAAACCACCTTTTCCTACATAAAATATTTTTACTTTCACTTGAAATGTTTCCACATCAATAAACTTGTTCGCAATTTCATCACTCAAACTACATATATATATCTATATCCATGCTAAAATGTACCTTTTCAAACTTGTATGCATATGTTTATGTTTTGACAAGAGTTTCTACCTTAATAAATTGTAAACTTGGAATGCATCTTTATAAATAATAATTGCAATTGCTTTAACCCCTTAAATTTGCATTTGATTAAATTCCATTAATAGAAATATCTGTGCAGATTCAGTAAATAAATGAATATTTAAATATTGTACTATACATACTAAATTAATACTGATCTTAAAGTAGATTAGATAATTCCTATTCCTAACTTCCTAAAACTTATGTTTTTCTATAGTGTTGATTACTGTAGCAGTGGTAGAGTATTAGATAAAAAAATAAAATAAATTAGCGTACATAGTAATAATACTGATATTGGTAATTAAAAAAAAACGAGAACTGAAAAAAAAAAAATAATAAATAAAATGTCAGGTGTGGGATTCGAACCCACGCTCCCTTACAGGAATCTGATGCATTCACATTGGACGCCTTAACCACTCGGCCAACCTGACTATCTACTTTAACATTACTAAAAATCTATAAAAATGAGTAAAAATTACTTACTTGCACTTTGGAGACCAATCCTCGTTTTCTATTATTTTAAATATTGTCCCTAAAGTAGGTTTCTTTACATCTTTCAAGCATTGATATATCAGACATTGTTTTTCTGATACAAATTCATTTAAATTGTATTTCATCAGAGGCACTACTATTTTAGATAAAAATGCTGAATTTTCCTGAAGCTTTAGCAACTCAATCTGTCCAAATTTCGTTTTTTTACCAATTTAGCTTCTAAAATTGGTACTGGTTTATCAACTACCTATTAAATCAGCGAGCTTAATATTAGGTTTGGTCTCTATTAAATTAAATTTATAAAAATTCATCTTGAACAATATTATTTTATCGAGTGAGAGTTAAAAAAGACTCCCATAATAATACATACAATTTTATGATTTTTCTTTTACTAAACACGTATGTACAGAGGTATTCATGAGAGATTTTACCCTCTTAACTTTCCTATTTTTTATCCTAGTAAAAAATGGTTAAGACAGAAGTTTCAGGAAATTTTCTTATCATCTCAATACACCTATCGCAGAAAAAAATGAAAATTATATTTCAGAGATACTGATCAAACTTATGATTTTTTAATGGAGCACCTCGTATATTTATAGATTTTTATATATGTTATATATTTGCTCCAGCCGTTTACGCAATATGTCTAATTCAATTAAATGTTTCGAATTTTGCATAAAATCAGTAAAATCATGGAAAATGTTTTGTTATTCTGCGGGAACATATTGACAATTCATTTATTAAGTAATCTGTCGCAGAAAAAAAAATAGAATCGTATTTCGGAGATACAGACCAAACTTATTTGATCTGCTTGCTATTATTTATAATAAATTACAATCGATTTGGAAAAATATAAATTTATTATTAACAAAAAAATTTTAAAGGTATTCTATATTCTCCATAATATCTTTTTTCACTAATGGGGCCTGTGTAATAAGGCATTTTGACTTAAGCACAAACAGTAAATACGCTACTTAATAAATGTCAAATTGTCAATTTGTTGCTGTAGAATAACAAAACATTTTCCATGGCAATACTGTTTTTGTTCAAAATTCGAAACATTTAATTGAATTAGACATATTGCGTAAACGGCTGGAGCAAATATATAACATATATATATATATTTGTAATCAGGACGAAACGTTGATTTAAAAAAAAATGTAAAAATATACAAGGTGCTCCATTAAAAATCATTAGTTTGGTCAGTATCTCTGAAATATAATTTTCATTTGTTTCTGCGATAGGTGCATTGAGATGATAAGAAAATTTCCTGAAACTTTTGTCTTAACCATTTTTTACTAGGATAGAAAATAAGAAAGTTAAGGAGGTAAAATCTCTAGTAATACCCCTGTACACTTATAACTTTTATGTGAGGTGGGGACACTATCAAGTTACTGTTAAGATCGCCTTTCGATTGGTCCTGTAAATACTCTACTTTTACGTATCAGGAGAGAATAGCTGTCGTCACCCACCTAGGAGGGGATAACTCCTCTCTATTTGGTAAGAAATAGGTATTTTAAGATTGTAAAACATGGATATATAAATATAAATTTATGGTAATAGCAGTTCGCGCGTTGGTCTCAATTGCTCTGCAAATTTTATTAGTTACCAGCTCTCGATTTAATAAGTTGTCAGCAGCCAATTTAGAATGTTCAAAAGTGAAAGTGTTGATCTGGAGATGTATTTTGCAGAAAAGTGAGTAAATGTATTTTTGTTTCTTATAAAAATATACAATTATACAATATTTTCAGCAATATTGATATGACGGAGATGGAATCAGCTTGTTGTAAAAATCGTGAAGGTGATGACTGTCTATGGGAACTGTGAGTAATTTAAATAATAAGTCTCATGATTTCATACATTTCATTTTAAAATTTTTCAAATAGATCTAGTTGGTCTTCGGCTGCCCTAGTACCCACTAACCGTGTACCATTTAAACGTGATAGTATAATGAAGGCAGCCAACCGTTTTACCAGTCCAGTTGACATGGAGAAGTATTTTGCTGAAAAGTGAGTAAATGGATTTTGTTTTTTATAAAAATATAAAATTATACATTATTTTCAGCAATATTGATATGCAGGAATTAGCTCGATGTAAAATTTGTGAGGGCGACTTGTGTACTTGCTCATTGGAAATGTGAGTTATTTAAAAATAAGTTTCATAATTTCATAGATTTCATTTTAAAATTTTTCAAATAGATCTAGTTGGTCTTCGGCTGCCTCTGCACCCACAAACCAGGCGCAAACACCACTTCATCCAGGAGTATTTTTAAAGCTACCGACAGCGGGAAGGTAATTTGCAATTTAAGATAGTTAGAGTAGTTGTATAATATTAGCTGTAACTGAAGAAGCACTTATGTAAAACTAATTATGCTTTTCTTGTTATAGACAGCAAGCAGCGAATCATAGTTCTTGTTATAGTCAGCAAGCAGCGAATCATGGTATTCCTACACTACTACCCCTGAACACACCTTTAAGTACGAAATTTTGTGTTAAATGTAATCGACATTTCTGCTTCTGTGAGCAATCAATAAATTATCACAGGGCCCATCGAGATGTTTTTTTTTTAAATGTTTGGAAACGTTTAAGGATACGAAGTGATAATTTATTGATTGTTCAATTTTATTTGTAGATAATTTAAATATTTTATATTTTAATGTAGTTTTCATCGATAGTTTTTTTTTTTATTTTTTCTTTCGTCTGTGTTTGTGTTTATATATAAGTATGTTTAACTTTCATATATATGTAGCTTATATTTTATTTCAATATAGGTACATCTATCATTTTAATTAGTATATTCGTTTTTTATATTTTATTTTATGCAATATTTTTATTTATAAGAATTGTATTGTTTTATGACCTGCTACAAATGTACATTAACTATATATAACGTGGTTAAATAAATCTATATTTTATGTTGATAATTTTTTTTTTAATTAACACAATCTTGGCTATAAATATTATATTTAGCAATATATTCATTAGGTATGACACTTCTAATAAAAAATAACATATGAAAGAAACCTTCGGAAATCATTTCTCTTAAAAACACATTGAGATTAATGAACTTTCGTAAAAAATGATTACATAATTCTGTCGCTCTACCATACGTTTTCAACGTGTACTCTAGGTGCTCAAAACAAACTTTAAAGTATCAGTTCTGCGATTTCTAACGCGATACGTAATATTAGGAGATAATACGCTGAGTTCTTCAAATTTCTCTCTTGAAATATTCTCATACAATTTGTGAATGGCATTTTTTAAATCATCATTGATATCAGACATTTTATCGAATTAATATCGATGTGCAAGGCGTAAATGTAGCACGGTAACTGTAGAATTGAATTATTGTAATCGGTAGAAATACTAGGAAATTCTTTACAATGCAGGACTAAAAATAACATTTTTCATTTTTAAGAATACACTGTCAATCCTCACAATTATTTTACCGATCGAGTTTTAATTGCGCTATAGGTATACCCCAAAAATATTTATTTATTTATAGCCCTTTGTTGGAGGAGAATGTTTAAGAAGTACCAAAGGTCTAACTGCATCATTCTAATAAAAAAATTTATTACCCTCTAATAGGCGGTGTAGTAAAAAGCCAAGAGAAACGTGTACAGAATGAAATAAGGGTAATGATATTTTTAGGATTTATACCTAACCATCAATAACTAACGGTATCCTTTATTTATTGTCAAATATTCAAAAGATACATTTTAAAGGTATAATAGTTTTAGAAAATATTCAATACAAACTTTTTTATATATCAAATACTACTATATAGAGAAATAATGTCCTAAATATTATATGTAAACATCGCAACGAATAAAAAAATATTCATAATATTCTTAACGGCATATATAAAAAATACTGAGTTTTTATATCTTATTCTTTTATATATTTTCTTTCTGTTCTTATTTGGGATTTACGGTTACACTTCTGAACATTACCCAGATAATCTGAATTGCTCGATTCATAATGCTGAATTCATTTCTTCATGAATTCTTTCGGAAGATTATTTTTTAGAAAGCATCCCAAGTTAATGTTTAACATTTCCTCGCAAAATTTCTGCTGAAAAAATATTTTTGACAGATTATTAATCCCTCTTCATATGATGATATCAGTTGTTGCTCAAGTTCATTTTCATTGCAGCAGATTTTGCGGTATTCAGTTTTCGCTGACAAGCATAAAACGTCTAATTTAATGAACAACTGCTCGATAACATGAATCACATTATTCTCGTCTTCATCCATTTTCTCCTTATCAAATGCGTTATGTATTTGCGATGTTTTCAATTTTGGATACCACTAGTCATACTTTTAGTGATCGATTACCTCTAAAGTATCTAATGGGCTTCACAGAGGACTATTCCAAGGCTATTCCGAATATTAATCAAGAGTTAATATTAATTGTCGCCTGATCTTTCGAAAATTGTTACATAGGTGAAGTGCATGCCCTCATTGAGATCAAGAAAATAGAATGGAAAATTCGTTAAGTTATCCCTGAGGATAGAACAACACTCAAATTCCTCTCTCGCTTATACAAAGGTGTTACTATTAAGATAGCTTATCGCACGTGGGATCTTTATGAATTACCTTCTCTACGCGGGACATCTTCAGACGTGTGGGCCATGAAAACTAACACCAGCCTGGAGAGAAACCACTACATCTAATTGCCTTTCAAAGTAGGTACTGATCATTCTGGAAATAAGACGAAAGACGTCATGAAATTTATTCATGCCGACATCAATGATATGCGTCTCTCCCTGAATTCCGCCGTATTCCCATAAGAAAGCTGGAATATCGACTTTTCAAAAAAATTATATTCTGCTGTATATTGCGCTTATGAGAATTTTCAACATAGTTTTTATGGTAACTGTGAGAGATAAGTACATCCCTCTGGTGGTCAGTTGCTACTACCAGTCAAGACATCGAAGATGTCTAGTGACCGATAGCGGCTTGCCAAGCAAGCACCAAGAGCGGCGACCTCTAGCCCTGATGGACTAAAACATGCTTAATAAATAGGATTATAGGAAACAACTACTGGACGGGCAAAGGCCCCGACTCCCATTGAATTATACCTATAAATCCAAAATTGGTAGCCAAATTTGTTATCTGTCTTTTCTCCACCAGACACAGACCGGTTTCGAACTCTTTATGTTCTCATCAGTGTGCCACAGGTAGCTGAAAAGACAAATAACAAAGGCAAACCAAACTGGTCTATGGCAGACCCAGCACATAGTAACTGTGAGAGATAAGTACATCCCTCTGGTGGTCAGTTGCTACTACCAGTCAAGACATCGAAGATGTCTAGTGACCGATAGCGGCTTGCCAAGCAAGCACCAAGAGCGGCGACCTCTAGCCCTGATGGACTAAAACATGCTTAATAAATAGGATTATAGGAAACAACTACTGGACGGGCAAAGGCCCCGACTCCCATTGAATTATACCTATAAATCCAAAATTGGTAGCCAAATTTGTTATCTGTCTTTTCTCCACCAGACACAGACCGGTTTCGAACTCTTTATGTTCTCATCAGTGTGCCACAGGTAGCTGAAAAGACAAATAACAAAGGCAAACCAAACTGGTCTATGGCAGACCCAGCACATAGTAACTGTGAGAGATAAGTACATCCCTCTGGTGGTCAGTTGCTACTACCAGTCAAGACATCGAAGATGTCTAGTGACCGATAGCGGCTTGCCAAGCAAGCACCAAGAGCGGCGACCTCTAGCCCTGATGGACTAAAACATGCTTAATAAATAGGATTATAGGAAACAACTACTGGACGGGCAAAGGCCCCGACTCCCATTGAATTATACCTATAAATCCAAAATTGGTAGCCAAATTTGTTATCTGTCTTTTCTCCACCAGACACAGACCGGTTTCGAACTCTTTATGTTCTCATCAGTGTGCCACAGGTAGCTGAAAAGACAAATAACAAAGGCAAACCAAACTGGTCTATGGCAGACCCAGCACATAGTAACTGTGAGAGATAAGTACATCCCTCTGGTGGTCAGTTGCTACTACCAGAGGGATGTACTTATCTCTCACAGTTACTATGTGCTGGGTCTGCCATAGACCAGTTTGGTTTGCCTTTGTTATTTGTCTTTTCAGCTACCTGTGGCACACTGATGAGAACATAAAGAGTTCGAAACCGGTCTGTGTCTGGTGGAGAAAAGACAGATAACAAATTTGGCTACCAATTTTGGATTTATAGGTATAATTCAATGGGAGTCGGGGCCTTTGCCCGTCCAGTAGTTGTTTCCTATAATCCTATTTATTAAGCATGTTTTAGTCCATCAGGGCTAGAGGTCGCCGCTCTTGGTGCTTGCTTGGCAAGCCGCTATCGGTCACTAGACATCTTCGATGTCTTGACTGGTAGTAGCAACTGACCACCAGAGGGATGTACTTATCTCTCACAGTTACTATGTGCTGGGTCTGCCATAGACCAGTTTGGTTTGCCTTTGTTATTTGTCTTTTCAGCTACCTGTGGCACACTGATGAGAACATAAAGAGTTCGAAACCGGTCTGTGTCTGGTGGAGAAAAGACAGATAACAAATTTGGCTACCAATTTTGGATTTATAGGTATAATTCAATAGGAGTCGGGGCCTTTGCCCGTCCAGTAGTTGTTTCCTATAATCCTATTTATTAAATAGTTTTTATGGTAGAGAATTAAATGAACCTATATATGATGAGCTTAGCCGAGTTTTTCGAAAATCCATTATTTGTTATTGATTGCTCGTATCAGGCTGATGCTGTCAAATCATCGACTGTAGATATTAAATTAGAATTTGCAAGCAAATTTCCTAGAAATACTAAAGTCTATGCACTAATTTATACATGACTCATACGTAAAATATAACGCGTTAGAAGGTATAGTTTAAAATAGATTGACAAACAATTTTAATGAAAAAAAAAAAACTCGCCTCTTCTCATCAGTAATATAAATATTTTCTACATGTACTTATCTAATTACAATTTATTACCTCACTAGAAATAAGTATACCTTTTATTATTTAGTTGTGAATAATTTATTTTATGAAAAAAAAAATACATATATATGTATATGACATGAAATATGTATTTCTAACGCTTTTAATTATAATATGCGAATATATTTTAAACATGTTTTTATATTATTTACCCATTATCTATAGTACTAAGCAACTTTGAAGGCATGTTAATTACCTATCCTGAGAAAGAATGAATATTCTTTTACTGCATGTATTTAATTTAACTCTATTCCACAATCGTTCATGTCTTCAAACTTTCGAAGCTTTACAAATCAAATACGCCTATAACTTGCTGCCACAAGTCTAAGCATGCACGTTTAAAGTCAATAAGGTTAAATAGAATCGCTATTTTTATTCTAATACTTTTAAATCTCATTTATGTATTGCATAAAATAGCTAAGTATATCTACATAATTCTTCTTAATCATTTGCTTTAGTGTTTTCAATTACTTCCTCTTTATACTTTTATTCCATTCATTCTAATTAATACACCTCTCAGTAATAGTAGCTGCTATTTCACTATATTCATTCCCATTATAATGATTATTTAAATTTAATATTTTAAAATGGCAAGTAACATTAATTGAGTACCAATATTAATTCAGATTTTTTATTTATTAATTATCGTCCTTAATTAACTACATTAGGCACTCTAAATACATAGCCCGTAGTCCATCATTATGAATAATTAATCAGGATAACAAAGCATTCAACATTTTGCTTCAAAAATATTCTAACTCAACACAGAATGACCTCCTTTAAGAAACAATAAAACAATATTACTATTCTTATTAGCTACACTACCAATGCAATTCACGGTTATATATAAAAAAAAAAGCTGCCGAAACCTGGGATCGAACCAGAGACCTCTAGATTTTCAGTCTAACACCCTCCCAACTAAGCTATTTCAGCCACGTTCTACTTTTTTTTCTAATAATTTAAGATATCTGAGATAGACAGTCTAAAATATTTATTCAACTCGAATTGTTTTGTAAATATTCTACAAATATTTCCATAAAAAACCTCTGAATTTTTTAATGCTTCTCATTATAATATGGCCGGTTGGTTGAGAGGTTAGGATACTAGACTCTCAGCCAGGAGTCCCGGGTTCGATTCCCGGCCATGGCACTGGGATTTTTTCGGACAAAGAAATTAATCCTAGTATACTCGGATATTGGATGTGTGTCCCTTGTCTCTAAATGTGTAGCCCCCTCCCACACAAGACTTTCAGAGTCTTCAGGGATAAAGCGAGTCGCATTATCTGTGGTGTTATTTATAATTATTTAATATTTCAAATAATAAGCAGCATTTATTAAGTAGTAATTCAGAACATTCATAATTTGTAAAAGTTAATTAACATCCTTAATTAACTACATCACTCTAAATACATAGCCGATAGTCCATTACCAATATTAATCAAAGTATTCTACAAATTTTTCCATAAAAACTCCGAATTTTTTAATGCTCCTCATTATAATGATATCATATTTAATATTTCAAATAATAAGTAACATAATACAGATTATTCATAATTTTTTAAAAGTTAATTAACATCCTTCATTAACTACATCACTCTAAATACATAGTCGATAGTCAATCAAGATAACATTATTGTACACCCGTACCGATGTGGCCCAGAACCGCATCTACGGCCTTCCCTCCTCCTCAAAGTGGCCTAGAACCTACCAAAACCTAGACCACCCTGATGAGGTTGCGAAACACTTTGCAAATTATTTTGCCAGAGTGGCTACAGATACAGTGCGTAATCACTTTGGGAATTCTTTATCGGACACCCGCACTACCTGCACATCGAGTCCTTCATCTATTTTTATTTATTCAGTTACTCCTGATGAAATAAGGCAAGTAATTCAAGAATAAAAAAATAAGCAATCCCTTGGTCCCGATGGTTTATCTGCTAAATTTATTAAATATGGAATTGAGTTTATTGTAGAATCGTTGTGTACTTTAATTAATTCTTCGCTTCAGTCGAGTGTCGTTCCATCCATTTTAAAGATAGCCACTGTTATCCCTATATTTAAGAAAAACAATCCTATGGAGGCTGAAAACTATAGAACTATATCAATCTTAAGCGTAATCTCGAAAATAATGGAGAAAATCGTCTTTAACCGAATAATGCACTTTGTAAACCCGTTTAAATTGTTAACAGATCATCAACACGGATTTCGTAAGAATCACTCTACGTGTTCAGCAACTATTCAGTTTCTGCAGTTTGTTCTTAAAGAAAGGGATCAAGGTAACTTCGTGATGGGGTTATTCTTTGACTTATCGCGTGCTTTCGATTCGCTTAATTTGAGTTTTGTTCAAGATAAATTATTCATGTTAGGGATTCGAGGTAATTTTTTAAACTAGATTATGTCATATTTATCTGACAGGGCACTGCATGTAAAATTCAGTAATATCACTTCAATGGATCATAAAGTGGACCTAGGAGTTCCTCAGGGCTCGGTGTTGGGGCCACAAATTTTTTTGCTATTCGTAAACGATCTACCATCGATTATGACCAAAGGAAACATCACCATGTTTGCGGACGATAATTCTGTTGGTATCGCTGCACCGACATTGGGGTTACTCCTCGACAGAACCAATGAAGTTTTGAGGGAATTTGAGGATTATTGCAATAAGAACAATTTAATTTTAAATATCAACAAAACAGTGTGTATGTATTTTTCTCAGAGAAAATCTTTACCCGATAACTTTAAAATTACCCACAACAATGTTGTAATACCGTGTAGCCCGTGTACTAAATTTTTAGGAATTTCAATTGATGCAAAACTAAGCTGGGACGCTCAAATCGAATCAGTATGCAAAAAACTTAATAAAGCCTTACCACTGTCTACGGAAACTAAAAGAATCGTTAGACAATTTAGCACTCTTAAATGTGTACTACTCTATGGCATACTGCCATATATCATTTAATATTATATTATGGGGGCGCGCCACTAACTTACAGAGAGTATTTGTTTGTCAAAAACGTCTTGTAAGATTGATATTTAGTCTTGCCCCCGTAACTTCTTGTAAGGATACCTTCAAAAGTCACAAAATTTTAACTGTTCCGTCAATTTATCTTTTTTCAGTGTTAAAATACATTAAAAGTAATATTAATTGCTTTAAAACCAATGCCAGTTATCATAATTACAACACTCGCTATGATGATATACTGGAATTACCTCATCACAATAATACTACTTTTTTCGAAAAGTCTCCTTATTATTATTCTGGTATTGATTTTTACAACCGATTGCCAAGTGAGATAAAAAATATCGATAACTTAATAAATTTAAATCTAAACTCAAACAGTTTTTACTTGAAAAATGTTTTTATTCTTACAATGAATTTTAATCCGTTTCAATGTACCATGTTTTATTATTAAAATAGTTTTTAATATGTTAATTTTTTGAAATGTCCGTTACTTGTTGTTAACATGTAGGTATTGCATTATTTTGTATTTAAATGACGTTCACATATGTTTCTCAACAGCTTAAGTGATTATGTAAATAATAAATAAATAAATAAATAAATAAATAAATAAATAAATAAATAAATAAATAAATAAAATAAATAAGTAAGTAAGTAAGTAAGTAAGTAAGTAAGTAAGTAAGTAAGTAAGTAAGTAAGTAAGTAAGTAAGTAAGTAAGTAAGTAAGTAAGTAAGTAAGTAAGTAAGTAAGTAAGTAAGTAAGTAAGTAAGTAAGTAAGTAAGTAAGTAAGTAAGTAAGTAAGTAAGTAAGTAAGTAAGTAAGTAAGTAAGTAAGTAAGTAAGTAAGTAAGTAAGTAAGTAAGTAAGTAAGTAAGTAAGTAAGTAAGTAAGTAAGTAAGTAAGTAAGTAAGTAAGTAAGTAAGTAAGTAAGTAAGTAAGTAAGTAAGTAAGTAAGTAAGTAAGTAAGTAAGTAAGTAAGTAAGTAAGTAAGTAAGTAAGTAAGTAAGTAAGTAAGTAAGTAAGTAAGTAAGTAAGTAAGTAAGTAAGTAAGTAAGTAAGTAAGTAAGTAAGTAAGTAAGTAAGTAAGTAAGTAAGTAAGTAAGTAAGTAAGTAAGTAAGTAAGTAAGTAAGTAAGTAAGTAAGTAAGTAAGTAAGTAAGTAAGTAAGTAAGTAAGTAAGTAAGTAAGTAAGTAAGTAAGTAAGTAAGTAAGTAAGTAAGTAAGTAAGTAAGTAAGTAAGTAAGTAAGTAAGTAAGTAAGTAAGTAAGTAAGTAAGTAAGTAAGTAAGTAAGTAAGTAAGTAAGTAAGTAAGTAAGTAAGTAAGTAAGTAAGTAAGTAAGTAAGTAAGTAAGTAAGTAAGTAAGTAAGTAAGTAAGTAAGTAAGTAAGTAAGTAAGTAAGTAAGTAAGTAAGTAAGTAAGTAAGTAAGTAAGTAAGTAAGTAAGTAAGTAAGTAAGTAAGTAAGTAAGTAAGTAAGTAAGTAAGTAAGTAAGTAAGTAAGTAAGTAAGTAAGTAAGTAAGTAAGTAAGTAAGTAAGTAAGTAAGTAAGTAAGTAAGTAAGTAAGTAAGTAAGTAAGTAAGTAAGTAAGTAAGTAAGTAAGTAAGTAAGTAAGTAAGTAAGTAAGTAAGTAAGTAAGTAAGTAAGTAAGTAAGTAAGTAAGTAAGTAAGTAAGTAAGTAAGTAAGTAAGTAAGTAAGTAAGTAAGTAAGTAAGTAAGTAAGTAAGTAAGTAAGTAAGTAAGTAAGTAAGTAAGTAAGTAAGTAAGTAAGTAAGTAAGTAAGTAAGTAAGTAAGTAAGTAAGTAAGTAAGTAAGTAAGTAAGTAAGTAAGTAAGTAAGTAAGTAAGTAAGTAAGTAAGTAAGTAAGTAAGTAAGTAAGTAAGTAAGTAAGTAAGTAAGTAAGTAAGTAAGTAAGTAAGTAAGTAAGTAAGTAAGTAAGTAAGTAAGTAAGTAAGTAAGTAAGTAAGTAAGTAAGTAAGTAAGTAAGTAAGTAAGTAAGTAAGTAAGTAAGTAAGTAAGTAAGTAAGTAAGTAAGTAAGTAAGTAAGTAAGTAAGTAAGTAAGTAAGTAAGTAAGTAAGTAAGTAAGTAAGTAAGTAAGTAAGTAAGTAAGTAAGTAAGTAAGTAAGTAAGTAAGTAAGTAAGTAAGTAAGTAAGTAAGTAAGTAAGTAAGTAAGTAAGTAAGTAAGTAAGTAAGTAAGTAAGTAAGTAAGTAAGTAAGTAAGTAAGTAAGTAAGTAAGTAAGTAAGTAAGTAAGTAAGTAAGTAAGTAAGTAAGTAAGTAAGTAAGTAAGTAAGTAAGTAAGTAAGTAAGTAAGTAAGTAAGTAAGTAAGTAAGTAAGTAAGTAAGTAAGTAAGTAAGTAAGTAAGTAAGTAAGTAAGTAAGTAAGTAAGTAAGTAAGTAAGTAAGTAAGTAAGTAAGTAAGTAAGTAAGTAAGTAAGTAAGTAAGTAAGTAAGTAAGTAAGTAAGTAAGTAAGTAAGTAAGTAAGTAAGTAAGTAAGTAAGTAAGTAAGTAAGTAAGTAAGTAAGTAAGTAAGTAAGTAAGTAAGTAAGTAAGTAAGTAAGTAAGTAAGTAAGTAAGTAAGTAAGTAAGTAAGTAAGTAAGTAAGTAAGTAAGTAAGTAAGTAAGTAAGTAAGTAAGTAAGTAAGTAAGTAAGTAAGTAAGTAAGTAAGTAAGTAAGTAAGTAAGTAAGTAAGTAAGTAAGTAAGTAAGTAAGTAAGTAAGTAAGTAAGTAAGTAAGTAAGTAAGTAAGTAAGTAAGTAAGTAAGTAAGTAAGTAAGTAAGTAAGTAAGTAAGTAAGTAAGTAAGTAAGTAAGTAAGTAAGTAAGTAAGTAAGTAAGTAAGTAAGTAAGTAAGTAAGTAAGTAAGTAAGTAAGTAAGTAAGTAAGTAAGTAAGTAAGTAAGTAAGTAAGTAAGTAAGTAAGTAAGTAAGTAAGTAAGTAAGTAAGTAAGTAAGTAAGTAAGTAAGTAAGTAAGTAAGTAAGTAAGTAAGTAAGTAAGTAAGTAAGTAAGTAAGTAAGTAAGTAAGTAAGTAAGTAAGTAAGTAAGTAAGTAAGTAAGTAAGTAAGTAAGTAAGTAAGTAAGTAAGTAAGTAAGTAAGTAAGTAAGTAAGTAAGTAAGTAAGTAAGTAAGTAAGTAAGTAAGTAAGTAAGTAAGTAAGTAAGTAAGTAAGTAAGTAAGTAAGTAAGTAAGTAAGTAAGTAAGTAAGTAAGTAAGTAAGTAAGTAAGTAAGTAAGTAAGTAAGTAAGTAAGTAAGTAAGTAAGTAAGTAAGTAAGTAAGTAAGTAAGTAAGTAAGTAAGTAAGTAAGTAAGTAAGTAAGTAAGTAAGTAAGTAAGTAAGTAAGTAAGTAAGTAAGTAAGTAAGTAAGTAAGTAAGTAAGTAAGTAAGTAAGTAAGTAAGTAAGTAAGTAAGTAAGTAAGTAAGTAAGTAAGTAAGTAAGTAAGTAAGTAAGTAAGTAAGTAAGTAAGTAAGTAAGTAAGTAAGTAAGTAAGTAAGTAAGTAAGTAAGTAAGTAAGTAAGTAAGTAAGTAAGTAAGTAAGTAAGTAAGTAAGTAAGTAAGTAAGTAAGTAAGTAAGTAAGTAAGTAAGTAAGTAAGTAAGTAAGTAAGTAAGTAAGTAAGTAAGTAAGTAAGTAAGTAAGTAAGTAAGTAAGTAAGTAAGTAAGTAAGTAAGTAAGTAAGTAAGTAAGTAAGTAAGTAAGTAAGTAAGTAAGTAAGTAAGTAAGTAAGTAAGTAAGTAAGTAAGTAAGTAAGTAAGTAAGTAAGTAAGTAAGTAAGTAAGTAAGTAAGTAAGTAAGTAAGTAAGTAAGTAAGTAAGTAAGTAAGTAAGTAAGTAAGTAAGTAAGTAAGTAAGTAAGTAAGTAAGTAAGTAAGTAAGTAAGTAAGTAAGTAAGTAAGTAAGTAAGTAAGTAAGTAAGTAAGTAAGTAAGTAAGTAAGTAAGTAAGTAAGTAAGTAAGTAAGTAAGTAAGTAAGTAAGTAAGTAAGTAAGTAAGTAAGTAAGTAAGTAAGTAAGTAAGTAAGTAAGTAAGTAAGTAAGTAAGTAAGTAAGTAAGTAAGTAAGTAAGTAAGTAAGTAAGTAAGTAAGTAAGTAAGTAAGTAAGTAAGTAAGTAAGTAAGTAAGTAAGTAAGTAAGTAAGTAAGTAAGTAAGTAAGTAAGTAAGTAAGTAAGTAAGTAAGTAAGTAAGTAAGTAAGTAAGTAAGTAAGTAAGTAAGTAAGTAAGTAAGTAAGTAAGTAAGTAAGTAAGTAAGTAAGTAAGTAAGTAAGTAAGTAAGTAAGTAAGTAAGTAAGTAAGTAAGTAAGTAAGTAAGTAAGTAAGTAAGTAAGTAAGTAAGTAAGTAATAAATAAATAAATAAATAAATAAATAAATAAATAAATAAATAAATAAATAAATAAATAAATAAATAAATAAATAAATAAATAAATAAATAAATAAATAAATAAATAAATAAATAAATAAATAAATAAATAAATAAATAAATAAATAAATAAATAAATAAATAAATAAATAAATAAATAAATAAATAAATAAATAAATAAATAAATAAATAAATAAATAAATAAATAAATAAATAAATAAATAAATAAATAAATAAATAAGGAATGATATGGCGTGGAATAAATTAATCTCGGAAAAGTAATTGACACCAAACTTGTTTTAAATTATTCCTCATCTATTAACGCCATCCACATTTTTTTTTTTGATGAACCCTTATCTTTAGGTGCTTTTTATTATTTTCGGTACTGACTTGCCGAAAATGATAAAAGATGAGTAATATTTAAAGCAACTTAGGTATTCTTCAATTTTATCGAAAATTGTCTATTTCTCGGGCTGTTAAATTTATTACATACTTGTCAACACACCTAGTGATTAGGTAACCTTTTGCGATCGATATAGCAAATGTGGCATGGTTGAATTCGCAATGATAGGTTTTAATCAAATATTTGAGGAATATATTGAATATGCCATTTAACAAAATACCGTCAACGTCATACCTTCTGCGGGGTTCATCTTGTATGCATACAAGAATGAATTTGCAAAAATTCTGATAAAAGTAGGCAGTACATTAGTAGTGGAACTCAAAATCCATTTAAATTAACAAAGTTGCTAGGCACTTTCAATATAGCCGGAAGTTCAATGACCTTGAAAATCAAATAATTTAAACAAGTATTGGTACTTCAGAACTTTATTTGCATCGGATTATGGAAAACGAACCAGTTGCGTGAGTGACCATGTATACACCATGTTTACGACCCAAAGGTAGCAAATTCAAGAGGATAACTTTTACTTTTAACTTTTAAACCGCAAATAATACAATAATTTAGAATTTGGTAGAAGTGGACGTATTGGTTGGTTTGAAAATTCTCCATTCAGATTGAATCTACGAAAGGTACCACACCAATATGTTGAATTTAAGATCCCGCTCTAATTCAGACTCCAACGATGCCAAATCTTCTGGATCAGAATTGTCAGGAATATTCTTTATACACATATACACTTGCGACAGACGCCAGCGCCCCCACATTACCAAACGGCAAAAGGAGGAACTAAAATTTCGAAGATTCTATCAAAGCTGAACCAAATTTAAATTTAGTTAAAAGATTAGTGGGGGCCGCTAGAGTGCATTTTATTGGTTAAACAAACCTGAACCTTTCATACGGCTCAGGATTGTCAGACTGGTTCAGGATTGCATGCCCAATTTACTATATGTGGTTCAGGATGGTATGAAATATGAATATATATATATATATATATATATATATATATATATATATATATATATATATATATATATATATATATATATATATATATATATATATAATATATATATATATATATATATATATATATATATATATATATATATATATATATATATATATATATATATATATATATATATATATATATATATTATATATATATATATATATATATATATATATATATATATATATATATATATATATATATATATATATATATATATATATATATATATATATATATATATATATATATATATATATATATATATATATATATATATATATATATATATATATATATATATATATATATATATATATATATATATATATATATATATATATATATATATATATATATATATATATATATATATATATATATATATATATATATATATATATATATATACATCATTCTATCAATCCTGAATCACCAGATAATCCATACTATCCTGAACCACCTATTTATAGAAGAGGTAGATAAGAAATATTTGTATATATTGGCGTATGTATGGGGTCGGACAACCTATTTTGTAAAGTATACTTTCATATTTTTATAAATAAACATAGCTGTATATATACATATTTATGATGCAATCCTGAATCAGTATACTAATAAGATTAACCTGAGCCACTGTATACGGTAATACATAATTCAATGACATATCCTGAACCATTTCAACGTTGCCAATTTTACACTAAACTATAAGCTACCTGCTTGCCTTTATTTTCAGGGGTCATAACTCAGCATAGAGAATTTGTATTATTCTTAAGTGCGAGTACCTTTTCGTAAACGATATGGACACATTTTGGATAGTTAAATTCTAAAAGGCTAGAGTAAATAATAATATTTTTTTAGGTTTGAGGTTTGAAATTAATATCCATTTTTTTTTGTTAATAACTTGCTATTTATTTGAAAGAGCACTATCTTGTTTATTTTTAAAAGGTGTGCATTAGAAATTATTTTCTGACATATGGCAGACATTTCTATCTTAATTTTCCCTTTTCAATTTAAATATCAGTTTGCGGTTTATGAGAAAATTTTTACTTCCAGGCCATTTTAATGATATCTGAGGTCGACTTTCTTAGAGAACAAAAAACTAAGATAAACATTAAAATAGTAAAATTTTCAATATTTTGGAAACAGTCGAATTTGTGAGGTAGTTACATCAAATATGCCTAGAATTTACATAGAATTCAAAAATGTTTAAAAAAAATGAGGTTTCCGTACAAAAGCATTAGTAACGCCGTAGCTCCTACATGGATTACTTGTATAGCTACCATTACAAAAATAATGCATTACTAAAAATAATAGTTGACAAAATACACAAAAAATTTAATTTATTTGAGCTTTAAATCAGTTAAACTCAGTTGTCAAACAGTTGCATTTATTTTAAATATTTATTAATCTGTAATTCAATTTTATTATATTTATATCGTGTGTCCCCCCGGATGGACTTAAACTAATCCGGCAAGTCCTATTATTAATAATTTTTCGAGAAAAAGTTATTCTCTATAAAATAATTGCTGAAAAGTCATTAGCAGTAACCAGTAATTTGTTTATTACCTGCAAGTGTACCGGGTTATCCAACGAAAAGGCCCACCCCTATATTTTGTTTATTTTTCGAGTTAGGAAAAAATGTTTCAAATAAAAGTTGTAGTGAATCAAATGAACTCATTTAAAACACCTGCAAAGAATATACAGGGTGTTCCTTAAAAGCGGGACAAACCTAACTTACATTTTTTTAAATGGAACACCCTATATTTTTTACATTTTTTAAATCTGTGTTTTTTGTGATTTTAAATATATATACACAGGGTGTTTGGGTAAAGGTATTCAGAAATCCAAAGGCACGTAGTACTCATCAAAATAAGCCAAAAAGTTCATATAAACTTTGTTCCAAAAATGGTTCCTAAGGGGGCTGTAGCCCCTTTAAGGGGCTTCTAAAAAAGAAAAAAGATCATTTTCGTACATATTTCGAGAACCGATCAAATTAACTAATAAAATTTGCTATGGTAGAATACTTTTCTATAGTATACATCATTTTGTATTAGAAATGAAACTAAATAAAATTATTTAAAAAGCATTGGTATTTTGCAGATGTGCATATTGTGCATACTAAATTTCAAATTCATTTATCTCAAAGACGGTTCAATTTATGAAGTTTTAGAAAGAGGATCTTTTTAAAGTAAAATTGCTTGAAATTTTGAAATTTTTTATCAGAATAGTGAAAAAATTAAGTGCAGAGAAAATAAGGGGGCGACATTCCTGACACACCCCCATGTAGGAACGCCCCTGAAGAATTTTGAAATTTAAGGTTTACCATTTTGTTAAGCACAAAAAAGTATTCTACCATAGAAAATTTCATTAAAATATATTGATCGGTTCTCGAAATATGTGACAAAAACATCTTTTTTAGAAGCCCCTTAAAAGGACCGTTTTTGGAACAAAGTTTATATCAACTTTTTGGCTTATTTTGATGAGTACTACATGCCTTTGGATTTCTGAATACTTTTACCCAAACACCCTGTATATGTTGTATCTTATCTTTTACTGTTTTTTATTTATTGCAAATTTCGTGAACAATTTTCTTTCTGTTCTTATTTGGGATTTACGGCCACACTTCTGAACATTACCCAGATAATCTGAAAAATATCTGGATTATTTAAAAAATAACCTTTACGCCTGTGACTTTACGTCAAAGGAACAGTTAAAGGTTGGTTTTTTGACATAAAATATAATTAAAATAAAATAAAAACAATGATGTTTTGCAGACGTTTCGGAAACTTAATCTGTTTCCTTTTTCAATGCTAAGTAGTCTTTCTCTTGTGTAAAAACATCATTGTTTTTATTTTATTTTAATTATATTTTATGTCAAAAAACCAACCTTTAACTGTTCCTTTGACGTAAAGTCACAGGCGTAAAGGTTATTTTTTAAATAATCCAGATATTTTTCAGATTATCTGGGTAATGTTCAGAAGTGTGGCCGTAAATCCCAAATAAGAACAGAAAGAAAATACAGAAAGATGCCACAAATAACTTTTAGACAATATTCGTGAACAATATTATTTATACCACCAGCATCTGCATGCGTATCAATCAGGTTAGCCATGGATGAAAAACAATTAATTTGACGCTTCTGTAAGGCATAAGTGTCAAATTAATTGTTTTTCATTCATGGCTAACCTGATTGATAACCATGCAGATTGCAGATGCTGCTGGTATAAATAATATTGTTCACGAAATTTGGAATAAATAAAAAACAGTAAAATATAAGATACAACATATATACAGAGTGATTCATTGGTAAGTGTACATACTTTACCTGCATATGTAGGTTACTTGGGCGATTCCATATCACCTATGGTTAGTGATATGGAAGCAAATAGTGATAGACTGTATAAAAGCATTACAAAATTTGAAATTTAAAAAATGTCATAGTATTTCCGTAATATAGTAACTGACACGGCTTTATTTATATAATAACAGTTAAGTACCTACATATAATTTTTGTGAGTCAAATTGATTTTAAGTTATTATTAATTATAAAAATGAATCTTGCTACTGAAAACAATTTAGAAAATTTTAAATGCCGCTCGAGAAGCAACTTTGAGCTTACTTTCTTTAAAAATCGAAGGACAAACACGAGAAGGTATATATGAAATATTTTCTGTCAAACCGTTTTTTATTAACATTACTATATTAGTAAAGTGACATTTTCATATGGCAAAGTGCCACTTTATTAAACGATTTTGAATTTAGTAAAATAGCATATTATCAGTCAAAATGCGAAAAATAATATTAATTTGAAAAGTTATTGGTAACCAATGATTTCTCACTTGATTTATTGTAAATAAATATTGTTGGAAACTTTTTTCAAAAATGTCGTCGAAAACATATTTTCTCAGAGTTTCATATTTTTCTCGGAATACATATACCTAATTCCGATTTCAGCTTAATCAAGTACAATATGTATGTACGGGGTTTTCCACCGAAAATGATCACCCCGATAACTTTTTAATTTGTAATTTTAGAGAAAAAAGTTTCAAGTAAAAGTTGTAGGACATGTTAAGGGTTTAAAAATCCCATTTTGACAATTGAACATCGTATTTGCGATCTACCGATACAAGTTATGTTTTTTGTAAATGGAACACCCTGTATTTTTTTATATTTTCGGATTCTATACGTTTTTCTGATTTGAACCATATAAATATGTCATATGTTTGCTCCGGTAGATATTAAAATATTAATTTTTTGGGAAAGCAAAACTAGCCTTCTACTGTCTTCATATACAGGGTGACCATGAAAAAAGTGCAATGCATAATGCCACAAGGTAGAGGAGCGTAAAATAATGAAAAAAGTTCGTATACACTTAGGTCCTAATTCCTTTCGTTTTCGGGATAGAGCGTGTTAAAAATTTTTTAAAAATATTATTTTTTTTCTTATTTCTCAATTTCTTTTCGTTTTTTTCAACGTTTTTTCACAATGAAAAATTTACTTTCGATTTAATTTAATAAAATATCCATGTTCTCTTAAATAACTAATGAAACAATGGAAACCAAATTGATTGACGACATCTCTGAAATATCCCGGGATTATTACGAAACCGATCAGCAATAACTCTGTTCCATAAATGCTCTTCATTGTTTATTTCTTCGGAATATACTTCATTTTTCATAAACCCCCAAAATGAAAAATCGAGGGGAAAATTTTTCATTGTGAAAAAACGTTGAAAAAAAAACGAAAAGAAATTGAGAAATAAGAAATAAATAATATTTAAAAAAATTTTTTAACACGATCTATCTTGAAAACGAAAGGAATTAGGAAACAATTTTATTTTCTAACGTTTCGGTTTTTATTAACAATCATCAGAGAAAATTTATTTTTCATTTGTTTATTTGAAATATTTAACAAATACTATTACATTTTTTATTGTTGGTACGCTGCTTCGAGTGTTAAAGGCAAGTGTTAAATATTTCAAACAAACAAATGAAAAATAAATTTTCTCTGATGATGGTTAATAAAAACCGAAACGTTAGAAAATAAAATTGTTTATAATTGTGACCGATATTCCCAAGAAAATCTAACTAGTATTTAAATTCAACGGTCAGGAAAAAATAAAAATTTATACGTTATATTTTTATAATACTGGCATATATTTGCAAGATTTATTATTATTTGCGTTAGTTTATGCCAAAAATATCAAACTATAGAAATACAGCTTAATAGTGATATATTATATTCCTTTAAAATTTAAATACCCAAGTGCCTCGGTCTTTCTGTAAAATGGTAACAAACACTTGACAACAATAAAAATGTTTTGTCTGTGAGAAACATGTGCAAGAAGTTTAACCATTGTAACCATTGACCTTTACTTTATTTCAGCCTCTTATTCTTAAAAAATAAATAGACCAAATGTTCAGAGAAAAATCACAATGTGTAAGTAAAAAATGTTGATTAGGGGTTTAGAATTTGTTTGGCAATCAACACGTGATAGTTTATTAAACTAACAGTCTGTGTTGTTCTCTCTTTAGGGTAAGATATACCGAGTAAATAAATCTTTTGGACCTCAGTGATTGATATTAGTGGGTGCGTTAGAGTGCGTTATTATCTCGGTTTTTATACAATCATGTCCCTTAGAACGAGAAAAATTATGTGTTTAGCCAAACAAAATAAAATAAGTGTGTCGGAGCTCACATCTCCGAGAAATTATTTTCCAAACAATGTTTCTTCGGATAATAAACATCAGGTAGGTAAATATTTTTGTATTTTCGTATTCTATTAAGTATACTCATATTAATTCATTAATTTTTTATACATTCTAATTATTTAACATTTTATGTATAGAGCATTTCAATCAAAGAGTTTCTGAACAAAAGTCACACTAATATCTTCAACACTTACTTGAGTAACCCTTTCATGAAGAATTTCACAGTAGTCGGGCAAGGAAATTTGGAACCTCGAAAAAATTCCAAACTTTCTGAAAGTTTCAGGAAATTGTCTTTATTAGTAATATATTGCTATATTAAAAGTCTCAAAAAATCCACTTTGAGCGTTAGCCACCATATTGAAATAATGGTGACCAAACATAGCAATAGAAAATATTTATTATCTTACTTGTTTTTTAACTAATTTTAAGAATTCAAAAAAGAAAATATCCATACCTATAGGTACTATCAGATGACGACATTTTTATTACATTTTTGAAAGACCCTTTAACATGCCTTATATTGAACTATAATTAGACATTAGCTCTTTCTAAGAGAATTTTCTCAAACTAGAAAATTAAGAAAAATATTGAAAAACATCTTGAATAAAATTTGTAGAGGTAACATTTCTGAATAATACAGTTTTTTTCAGATTTGTGATTATTGAAAAATTAAGGGAGTTATGAATTTTCAAAGATAAGCGCGTGCGCGTAAAGTATATAAAATGTACCTCTTACAAAAACGCAATTTTCTTTAAAATCGAATTTATTCTCAGTTCCAAACCTAAAAGATTTCTGATCCAACTCAGGTACGGCTGATCATTTATATCTTTACACCCCCCCTTAACTTTGTTATTTTTGGAAATACAAAAACAGTGTAAAGACAGAGGTTTTAGTTATTTTTACGTAGATTTTAAATATGATATCAGAGAAACAATTCAGTAAGGCCAAAAAAAGTTATAATACAAACTTGTGCTTTTTGTTTGATAACATGCTGTATGTATTTGCGGAATACGGAAGAGCATGAAAATAGCTTCTCAAAAATATATAACACTGTTTTATCTTTTGCGGTTTTTGAACTATTTACATACATACAGCGTGTTACTATAAAAAAAATACAAGTTTGTATTATAAGTGTTTTTAGCAATTGTTTTTCTGATATCGTATTTAAAATCTACGCAAAAATAACTAAAACTTCTGTCTTTACACTTTTTTCTTTTTCCAAAACTAACAAAGTTAAGGGGGGTGTAAAAATAAAAATGAACACCCTGTACCTCAGATGTAGCAGCAAGTAAGTAAGTAAGTAAGTAAGTAAGTAAGTAAGTAAGTAAGTAAGTAAGTAAGTAAGTAAGTAAGTAAGTAAGTAAGTAAGTAAGTAAGTAAGTAAGTAAGTAAGTAAGTAAGTAAGTAAGTAAGTAAGTAAGTAAGTAAGTAAGTAAGTAAGTAAGTAAGTAAGTAAGTAAGTAAGTAAGTAAGTAAGTAAGTAAGTAAGTAAGTAAGTAAGTAAGTAAGTAAGTAAGTAAGTAAGTAAGTAAGTAAGTAAGTAAGTAAGTAAGTAAGTAAGTAAGTAAGTAAGTAAGTAAGTAAGTAAGTAAGTAAGTAAGTAAGTAAGTAAGTAAGTAAGTAAGTAAGTAAGTAAGTAAGTAAGTAAGTAAGTAAGTAAGTAAGTAAGTAAGTAAGTAAGTAAGTAAGTAAGTAAGTAAGTAAGTAAGTAAGTAAGTAAGTAAGTAAGTAAGTAAGTAAGTAAGTAAGTAAGTAAGTAAGTAAGTAAGTAAGTAAGTAAGTAAGTAAGTAAGTAAGTAAGTAAGTAAGTAAGTAAGTAAGTAAGTAAGTAAGTAAGTAAGTAAGTAAGTAAGTAAGTAAGTAAGTAAGTAAGTAAGTAAGTAAGTAAGTAAGTAAGTAAGTAAGTAAGTAAGTAAGTAAGTAAGTAAGTAAGTAAGTAAGTAAGTAAGTAAGTAAGTAAGTAAGTAAGTAAGTAAGTAAGTAAGTAAGTAAATAAATAAATAAATAAATAAATAAATAAATAAATAAATAAATAAATAAATAAATAAATAAATAAATAAATAAATAAATAAATAAATAAATAAATAAATAAATAAATAAATAAATAAATAAATAAATAAATAAATAAATAAATAAATAAATAAATAAATAAATAAATAAATAAATAAATAAATAAATAAATAAATAAATAAATAAATAAATAAATAAATAAATAAATAAATAAATAAATAAATAAATAAATAAATAAATAAATAAATAAATAAATAAATAAATAAATAAATAAATAAATAAATAAATAAATAAATAAATAAATAAATAAATAAATAAATAAATAAATAAATAAATAAATAAATAAATAAATAAATAAATAAATAAATAAATAAATAAATAAATAAATAAATAAATAAATAAATAAATAAATAAATAAATAAATAAATAAATAAATAAATAAATAAATAAATAAATAAATAAATAAATAAATAAATAAATAAATAAATAAATAAATAAATAAATAAATAAATAAATAAATAAATAAATAAATAAGGAATGATATGGCGTGGAATAAATTAATCTCGGAAAAGTAATTGACACCAAACTTGTTTTAAATTATTCCTCATCTATTAACGCCATCCACATTTTTTTTTTTGATGAACCCTTATCTTTAGGTGCTTTTTATTATTTTCGGTACTGACTTGCCGAAAATGATAAAAGATGAGTAATATTTAAAGCAACTTAGGTATTCTTCAATTTTATCGAAAATTGTCTATTTCTCGGGCTGTTAAATTTATTACATACTTGTCAACACACCTAGTGATTAGGTAACCTTTTGCGATCGATATAGCAAATGTGGCATGGTTGAATTCGCAATGATAGGTTTTAATCAAATATTTGAGGAATATATTGAATATGCCATTTAACAAAATACCGTCAACGTCATACCTTCTGCGGGGTTCATCTTGTATGCATACAAGAATGAATTTGCAAAAATTCTGATAAAAGTAGGCAGTACATTAGTAGTGGAACTCAAAATCCATTTAAATTAACAAAGTTGCTAGGCACTTTCAATATAGCCGGAAGTTCAATGACCTTGAAAATCAAATAATTTAAACAAGTATTGGTACTTCAGAACTTTATTTGCATCGGATTATGGAAAACGAACCAGTTGCGTGAGTGACCATGTATACACCATGTTTACGACCCAAAGGTAGCAAATTCAAGAGGATAACTTTTACTTTTAACTTTTAAACCGCAAATAATACAATAATTTAGAATTTGGTAGAAGTGGACGTATTGGTTGGTTTGAAAATTCTCCATTCAGATTGAATCTACGAAAGGTACCACACCAATATGTTGAATTTAAGATCCCGCTCTAATTCAGACTCCAACGATGCCAAATCTTCTGGATCAGAATTGTCAGGAATATTCTTTATACACATATACACTTGCGACAGACGCCAGCGCCCCCACATTACCAAACGGCAAAAGGAGGAACTAAAATTTCGAAGATTCTATCAAAGCTGAACCAAATTTAAATTTAGTTAAAAGATTAGTGGGGGCCGCTAGAGTGCATTTTATTGGTTAAACAAACCTGAACCTTTCATACGGCTCAGGATTGTCAGACTGGTTCAGGATTGCATGCCCAATTTACTATATGTGGTTCAGGATGGTATGAAATATGAATATATATATATATATATATATATATATATATATATATATATATATATATATATATATATATATATATATATATATATATATATATATATATATATATACGTGCACGGCTATCTTAATCGCCTCCATACATCACACAGGTACCCAAGGCTCCACGTTAAGGAAGTACATTTTTTGTGTGTATTTTGTGCAAATGGTAAATAATAACACACTTCTACACAAGCACCAAGAGAGGGGTAAGGAATAAGCATTCTGAATATATACAAATTTTTGCCATATTTGTAAATATAACACACCTCCAAATACAGAGTAGCGGAAACGCCTCTTCTGTATAAGTTTTTGGTACACTAGAGTTCGGTTACGCCTCCAGCAGTGTTGCCACATATTTTTAGCGGGAGTGGGGGGTGAGTTCGTATTAAGATGATGCGCTAGAATATTATTCGTTTGTGTAGCAGACCAGGTGGTATGGGTGCAGTCGTTTCGAAGTAAATTCGGACTTAATTTTTTTACTGGAATCGGTTTTGAAACTTACCAAATGGTAACCTGGTCTGATATTGTTTAAAACAATTTTACTTAAACTAATTTTTTTTATATATTTTGACCGAATTCCAACAAGAACTGTTCATATTGTTTAAATACTAATTGTGGCATTTCATAAATTTTTTCTCTTCCTTTTCTTTTTTGGGGATTTATTACGATATCTCTTGAAATTCCTATCGAAAGATCTTGATTTATCTAAATAATACTCAAATTAACCAGTTTAAAACTGGGAAGTAACCTCTACTCCTTTGACGTGATGCCAGAGGGACAGTTAGAGCGTGTTTTTTGACAACTAATATGAATTAAAAGAATACAAAAACACTGCGCTGGCGTTTCTTAAACTACATCTGTTTCCTTCTTCAAAGTTTAGGCTTTAGATTTTTTTGTAATGTGTAGAATAATAATAATAACAATTTTCTTTTACACCGTGTTATTCTACAAGTAACATAAAAATCTAAAGCCTACATTTTGAAAAAGGAAACAGATAGATTCCAAAACGTCAGTGCAGTGTTTTTGTATTATTTTAAATCCTATTAGTCATATTTTACAATTCTCTTTCTTTGCTTGATATGCATTGTTTATAAATGACTTTGTTTAGGATTTATACAAGCATAATAACAACAAACATATCCAAATTGATATACTTATATTGATGTTTCATCTCTAAACATGCTATTATTAAATTCATTGGACTCTCTTTAATACATGATGAATACTGGGATTAAACATCATAAAATTCAAAACGTCTAAAATCAAATTATTAAAAAAAATTTTTTTTTTCAACTCACCACAAAATTCATTCATTATGGTCACCAATTAAAAAACGAAGTCCACAAGAAGATGTACATATTCTTTCGTTCTTACAAGATATTTTTGTTATTATTGGGCCAATATAAGGCTTGAATAAGGTTGTTTATAGACAACAAGTTTCGAATAAAGAGAGGTATAGTATTTTATAAGAAAACATAAAAATGTAGGCGGCGTTAATTATAGAAATTTGTTTTTTATGGTTACATGACAGTTTATTAATTATAAAATGTAAGTTCAAGTAAATCACTTTATTTTGCGAGATTAATCCTCCACCTGAAGAGCTTGTAAGAGCGAAAGAATATGTACATCTTCTTGTGGACTTCGTTTTTTAATTGGTGACCATAATGAATGAATTTTGTGGTGAGTTGAAAAAATTTTTTTTAATAATTTGTTTTTAGACGTTTTGAATTTTATGATGTTTAATCCCAGTATTCATCATGTATTGAAGAAAGTCCAATGAATTTAATAATAACATGTTTAGAGATGAAACATCAATATAAGTATATCAATTTGGATATGTTTGTTGTTATTATGCTTGTATAAATCCTAAATAAAGTCACCTATTAGTCGTCAAAAAACACCCTCTAATTGTTCCTCTCACATCACGTCAAAGGTGTAGAGGTTATTTCCCAGTTTTAAACTGGTTAATTTGAATATTTGTTAGATAGTAATTTCAAGAGATATAATAAATCCTAAAAAAGGAAGAGATATTTTCAGGTATTAATTTTTAAAAATTAATAACATTGAAAATATCAAGTTTACGAAAAATAGTTATTGTTGGAAATCGGTCGAAAAATATAAAAATAATTAGTTTGAGTAAAAAAAATGTTATTTTTCCCATTTTTTAAAACTGTTTTAAACAATATCAAACCAGGTTACCTTTATTACAAATATTTTCGTTGGCATCTTAGTAGTTGTATTATTGCAGCAAGGAACAAAACACCATATTCGTGCCACCATATTTCTTTTATAATACTGCTCATAAACACAGAGAACGCTCACTGCATGACGAACCCGTACAAGCCTCTATCTTGGGAACGTTTCTTAGCCTCTCTGCTTTTAGGTGATTTCTATTGCGAATAACTGGCAAAATGAAAATATACAAATTTCTTTATTGTTACATTAGTTCATAATACCAATAAATCTATTATTTCCAATTGAAATTAAAATTTTGTGGACATGCCTATTGTCATTTGTCAATTGACAAGTTCGGGGTTATCTTTGCTGCTGTTTATTGTTAAGTTGTGGTTAATTAATAGCGTTTTCCACTGACTGCACTCGTGCGGAACTGAAATAAAACAAACTTTGGCAATTTCTTATGGTCCACTGGTAAAATTATATTCATGTAGTGCACACTTAGTGCAGTATTTTCCCACGACCTTCTGTATCTCGAGCGATCGTGGAGTGCAATATGGCGCATTCAATAATTAACAAAAAATGTTTAATAATCAATGATCTTCTCGATAGTTTCTCATCAGATAGTAGCGAGGAAGAGACAATAATAAATGCTATTAGAGAAAAAGGCCATATCCCAAAAATTTACAATTTTGTTAGCTCTGTGGTACATAACCTATCTAATAAATAATAAAATAAATGTCTCTGATTGACACAAATATGTTCCACTGGGTAGACCCACTATTTACTTACAAGAGGCACCGTGGAGTGCGTGACGTCATTTGCACGCACATGATGTGAACTCAGTGCTTGTCAGTGGAAAACGCTATAAATTATTATTAAATTATGATGAGTTCGAGTTCAAATTGTATTGTATTGTAAATGTTAAGTATTATTTTGTTTCTGCAAAATTCAAATTGAACTAGTTTTGCCGCCGAATTGAACTGTCAAAAGTGTCAATAACAATCAACAAAAACACCCAAGAACTCAAGTACCTTCCACCTTCGTCGAAATTTCTGAGAAACCCGAACAATAATATCACGTGATCTAAAATCTGTTTCACTTTAATCTCTCAATTGATGACAATGCCGAACTCAATCCGGTACTGTCTCCTGAACCGATTCCAGCAAAAAAAATCAGTCCCAATTTACTTCAAAACGACTGCGCCCATACCACCTGGTCTAAAATAAGTTAACAGTTTAAATTATGCTCAGCATATGAACACCTTTAAATTTAATAAAGCATAATCTGGGCTCTACAAAATCCTCGTGCAGTTTGTCAGATTAAAAGCTCTGGGCCGTTCATAGCTAAATGTATGGTGTGGAATTTTAGATAATAGAGTAATAGGGCCAATATTTTTTTAGACACTTTAAAAGGAGACATAATATTTTGCAATATGTCATTTCCAGTTCTTGTGCGCTTTATAATTTATCGCATTTTTGCCACTCTGTAACATTTTTGTATTGGGTAATAATATTTTACTTGCTTCCGTCATTGAGTAAAAATAATAAAGAGGCGCAACTGTCAAGGTTTCGAGATTTTAGTGTTGTATTTTTTCACCAATAGCTTCATGATTGTCTTCAATTTTAACGGCTATACAGCCACATTACAAATACCTTCCTGTAGCACTAAAAATTTATGACAATCATGAAGTTGTTGGCAAAGAAATACAATAGTAAAATCTCGAAACCTTGACAGTTGCAACTCTTTATTATTTTTTACTCAATGCTTCCGTGTAGTTTAGTAAAATAATAGCTGAAAATGTTAAATTGGTCGAATTAATGCATATTCAGCCGTTATTTGACGTGTCCAAACTCCAAATTTGAAATTCATATCTTGTAAAACCCAGAATATACCAGGTGACCACGAGATGTCACTTGCATCTATCTATATCTTCTTGGTTTTACAAGATATGAATTTCAAATTTGGGCACATCAAATAATAATAATAATAATACTTTATTTATCCAATTGAAAATTACATTGATATAGGACAGGTCAAAAGAAAAAACAATTAATAATTAATTATCATTTTAACATTAACACACAAAAAAAGAGAAAAAAATTAAAAAGCTAAATATTCATCTACACTATAAAATGCATTTGTAAGTAACAAATTTTTTACATTTGATATAATTTTTTTTAAATTACAGGATTTTATGTTTATATCTAATTTATTGTATAGCACCGTACCGACATAATAAGGATTTGATTTATAAAGTTCTAATCTATGTAACGAGTGCTGCAAATTTTCACCGTGACGTGTATTATATTCATGAGGTGTATTTTGAAAAGTGAAACTGTTCAAATTTTTCTTTACAAATGTTATTATTTCGAGTATATATAAACACTGTAAAGTCAAAATTTTTTCAGTAATAAAAGTCCATTTGCAAGATTCCCGATACTGCAAACCATAAATAGAGCGTAAGGCTCTTTTTTTCAGCGCAAATACACGATTAGCTGTACTAGAATTTCCCCAACAGATCACTCCGTATCTAATTGTGGATTCAAAATTTGAATAGTAAAATATTTTCACTACATTTTTGCTCGTAATTTGGCATAATCTTTTTAGAGCAAAACAAATACTTGCACATTTCTTGCATACATAATCTATGTGAACTTTCCAGTTTAGTGACATATCTACATAAATACCTAGAAGCTTAAAGTCAGTTACTTGCTCAATTGTTCTATTCTGAAATTTAATAAGTGGACTAGATACATAATTGGCGCCAACAGGATGAAATTGCATTGAAAACGTTTTATCTTGGTTCATTGCTAGGTTGTTTGAAGTGAAATAATTAGAAAGGGAAAACAGATTATTCTGCACGAGTTCGGACATTATATTTACATCATGATTGCATGATAGGAGAGACATATCGTCAGCAAAACCACAGTAAAACGTGGAAATAAAGTTTTCAATATCATTTATATATAACAGGAATAGGAGTGGACCCAGTACACTGCCCTGGGGGACTCCAATATTAACTTCCATTTCCCGCGATCTTTTACCATAATATTCAACGAATTGCTTCCTGTTCATCAGATAGGATCGTAAGATTTTATTGCACTGACCACGCAATCTATAACACTCCACTTTTTTAAGTAAAGTGTCATGGTCCACGCAATCAAATGCCTTCGATAAATCTACAAATAAGGCCATAACTTTGTTACCTTCATCAAGATTTTTGTAAATATGATTTAGAAAACTCAGTAGAGCAGAAATTCTAGAGCGGTTTACTCTAAAACCATGTTGGTTAGGTGAAATAATATTATTTTGTTTGCAAGTAACTTTTCGATTATTTTGGAAAAAACTGATAGTAAAGAAATGGGACGGTTATTACAAATTTGTTTAGAATCTCCCTTTTTAAAAAGACATATTTTTCGAAATTTTAAGTAAGTCTGGAAAAAGACCTTCAGCAAAGCAATGATTTACAATGTCAGATAAGGATTTTGCAAGAAAATGGGCACATTGTTTAATAATTTTTATAGAGAAATTGTCATGTCCAGTTGAACTTGAATTTTTCAGATTATTTATAAAGTTAATAATTTCAGACTCAGTAACATCATGTAAAACAATTGATTCGTCTACAATACTCAACATATTATGATTATTAGTTTTCTGTTGATTAGATTTTATAATAGATTTCGGAAGATTTATAAAGTATGAATTAAATTCATTTGCAATGAGAATTTTATTATCCACTTCTACATTATTTATTATCATGGTGAATGTTTCATTTTTATTTGTTTGTTTGCTCCCCTAATAGATGAATTAATAATATTCCAGACAGTTCTTGTTTTATTTTCAGAATTTATTATAATATTGTCAAAATACATTTTCTTTGCATGCCTTATAACACAGTTATAAATAGTCTTGTAATTTACGTAATAGTTTTTCTCAATTATACCTAGATTTTGCAAGTTTAATAACTCTTCTAAGCGTTCAGATGAAGTTCTTATTCCTGTTGTCAGCCAATTTTTATTGTCTGATGAATGATTAAAATTTTTTGTTACCATTATAAAGCTGGTATCATAATAATATAATAATATTTCGTAAAAAAATTTATATTTGTTTTCAATATTATTTTCCATAAGAACATTTTCCCATGTTTCAGCTTTGAGATAGTCAGTAAACTGAGAAATATTTTTTTTAGAGAAGGATCTGTATTTGTAAGGCTCAGAGTTTTTGTTAGTGATACAGTTAAAAGATATCTGTTGAGCAGAGTGATCTGAGACGCCAGTATGAAGTACATTTTTTTCAACTAAATCATCATTAAAATTTGTGAAAATATAATCAATGGCAGTACTACTTTTATTACTAAATCGGGTAGGTTCATCAAAAACAGGTTTAATATAAAAGGAACTAACAAGATCAATAAGTTCAGCAATTTCGTTGTTCTTATTTAGGTAATTTATATTTATGTCACCACATATTATTATTCTGAAACACTGTCTCTTACAAAATAATAAATTTAAACATTTTTCAAATTGCGCAAAGAAAGTTGTGATATCAGACTGCGGGGCTCTGTATAAACATAATATATAATAAATTACATTGTTTACATTTAACTTTATAGCTGCACATTCAAAAATTTTATCAATGCTTAAACTAACCACATTAGACATTTCCATTACATTGAGCGTATCTTTAACTATTACAAGAACACCACCATGAATAAAGGATTTTCTACAGTAAAAACTTTTTATGCTGTATCCCGGAAAATTAATAAAAACTATTTCATTTTCTTGAATCCAACTTTCTGACACACACAGTACCTATTATCAATATTCGCAGTAGATAGAAAAACTTCGATGTTTTCAATTTTATTTTTTAAGCATTGAACATTGTGATGCACGACGTTTATCACATTTTTTTGTTTACAGCACAGTTTTTCGTCTATTCTAATTATATAATATATAATAACGGCTAATATGCATTAATTCGGCCGATTTAACATTTTTTGTCGCTTCAGGCATTGAGTAAATAATATAAAGAGGCGCAACCGTCAAGGGGCCGAGATTTTAGTGTTGTATTTTTTTGCCAATAACTATAGAATTATCTACAATATTTAGGGCTATGCAACCGAATAACAAATACCTTCTCGTAGCACCAAAAATTGAAAACAATCCTGAAGCTATTGGCAAAAAATACAATACTAAAATCTCGGCCCCTTGACGGTTGCGCCTCTTTATATTATTTATTTACTCAATGCTTCAGGTTTCGCCGAAAATGATGCACTTTGGAATTTTAAATCGAACACCCTGTATATATTTTTACATTTTTTGATTCAGGAGATCAAAGGCACCTACCTGATAGAGATCCATTGTTAAATATTATAACTTTTTTTCATTTCTAGTTGAATGTTATTCTTATGTATTTTAATGTATATGAAGATATTGAGAATTATTTGGTACCACGTAATCGGTAATTAAATGCTTTATTGAAATAACATAGTGAGCCACAATGGTGCCATTTAAAAAAAATTAGTTAATTTGGAAAAATGATTTCCGAAATGTTTAAAATCTTATAACACAAATGTCATGTGGCATAATGTCAAAAATATATTTTTTGATTAATTACCCAAGCAAAGCAAAACATTTTTTGGGATTACGGCAGCCTAGATAAAAAATTAAATTTGCTCATAAAAATGTCAGCCATTAATATTTTTATCTCAGTATGCTATAACTGTATCCAAAATGACATCCTGAATCTAAAAATGTAAAAATATGTTCCAAATAAGGTATCACAAGTCCTTACTTCCCATTAAAAAACTTAGGGGTTGCAACTGCTACTCGAACGGGGTTGAATTAAAAGATGAAATTTATACGTTGCAGGATGTCATTTCAGAATCCAAAATCGACGTAGGTACCTAGGGATTTTTAAAAAATATGCACAATAATTGAGATAATGAATTTATTTCATTTTCATTTTTTTTACATATTTTATACTGGTTTAATAACTGCAATTTTAGTTACTTTTTTATGTAAAACATATTGAAATACTACGTACACTACCAACATTAATTTTTCAACCAAAGGAATAAATAAATAATTTTACACACACCAAAATCATTCACACAAATTTTTGTTCTGAATAAATAAAAACGTTAAATTATGTTTATTCTTATTTTGTTTTAAATAAGCTACTTCCAAATTATTTTTGAACTAATTGTATTTTCTGAGCCTGAGTAATAATTGTAGTACTCGTCTATTTTAATTAATCATTAATCAATATGTCAATCTAGTACTAACACTAGTTACTAGTTGAACAACTATATTACTTCATAAACAAAGCTAGTACGTATACATGTTAATAAAATATTATTGAAGTCAAATCGCACGCGAGCGCTTTTCCACAGAAGGTAAAATATCACCAATGAATAATATTTACATACATATAAAACTAACTTACTAACTTACCTCCGTACACTGTTGCCATATTTCTGAGGTGTATTGGTGTAGAGAACATGTGGAGGCAAATTCTACTTAACCACCATTTGTAGCGTATATGCGTATTAACTGGTGGCGCCTACTAGTGGAATTACAGTGAACTACATTGTATAACTGTATATGTACACCATACCAATTGGCCTCCGACAGAAAATTTGGGATACGCCTACTAATGACGTAATAATGACAATGAACATGTTTTACACATAGGTTCGTATTGGTCACCGATTTTTCGAAGTCGCCTCCGATTTTGGAGGCGTATTCGTTAAATACGTATATCATTTTGGAGGTGTATAAGACACTTTGCATATATATATATATATATATATATATATATATATATATATATATATATATATATATATATATATATATATATATATATATATATATATATATATATATATATATATATATATATATATATATATATATATATATATATATATATATATATATATATATATATATATATTTGCCTGGCATACCTACACACCTCCGAAATGATATCTGACTGTTGTTTACGCCTCCGAAATCGGAGGCGAGAACGAAAATTCGGAGGCACTTACGTTTCCCTATTAAAAATTTCACAGAATGTATGTGATGTCATCATGAGTGCTCTGACAAAATTTTTGGTTAAGGCCTATACGACCTATACACACATACAGTTATACAGATTAGTTCAGCAAAATTCCGCTTCCTAGCGCTAGAGTAGAGGCATATAATTTTATGTTTACGGGTAAGTCGAATAGGCCTCCGCATAGTCAACCGTACGTACACAACTCCGTATAACTGGCGACGTCGCACATCGTTTAGAGGAGGCGCAAACGTTGCTCTCTTATATACTATCTCAAAGATGAGTATCTTTAAATGATTGCGCCGAAAATGTTCTAGTTTGTCTCCACAAACAGAAATACATTGAAAAGTGAAGTCTATAAATTCCTAAACGGGATAAGCAATTATACACTATTCAAGTTTCAGGTCCTCCTCAATACTATTTTTCAGATCTTTCAGGTTTGCATGTATAAAAAATTGTGGTAAGATCATAGGATATTATCTTTCTCATGGAATTTGTGTTTACATAAATGCTAAAAAGTATAAGGCTCAAATCTATACAGGATGTTTCGTTTGAAACTATACCCTCATGTTTTTTACAAGCTTTTATTTAACTTGCAATGTTTGTATGTTAGTTTGTTTTTTTGTTAGTTTGTTTGTTTAGGTCAAATCTTGCAACTGAATTTTAAAATTGTCATCCCCAACCGATTGAGCTGAAATTTTGCATACACGTTTAGTTTGGATGACAATTGCATGTTTAGCTAAGTGACGTCATTCTAAATCCAATATGGTCGACTCCCAAAGATGGCGGACTAGTTATTTATTATGCACCCCCATGATATGGGTATCAATTAAAAGGGTTTGCTGAGAAGAATAGGAAAAATTAAATGACGTCACATTAAATTCAATATGGCGGACTAGTTATTTTTTATGCACCTTCATAATATGGGTATCAATTTAAAGGGTCTGCTGAGAAGAATGGGTAAAATAAAATGACTTCACACTAAATTCAATATGGCGGACGCCCCAAGATGGCGGACAAAATTTTCTTATCTACCATCATAAAATGGGTATCAAATGAAAGGGTTTGCTGAGAAGTATACGAAAAGAATACGAAAAAAACTAAAAAATAAATTAATAGTAAAAAAACAATTTTATAAACAAGCTTTTATTTAAATGCTCTAAAAAGAAGAAAATAAACTTTAAATTAAATCAAATCCATCAATTTATTACATTATACAATTTATATGATATAAAAGTTTGTCGCGAGATTTTCCTGGGTAAATAAACAAGAATACAATATTAAACTCTCGCGACAAGCTTTTATATCATATATATTGTATAATGTAGTAAATTGATGGGTTTGATTTAATTTAAAGTTTATTTTCTTCTTTTTAGAGCATTTAAATAAAAGCTTGTTATTAAAAATGTTTTTTTACTATTAATTTTTTATTAATTATTATTCAATATAATTTTTCAAAAACTAGTTCTATGTAGTATGTCATTACTTTTTTTATATTAATAGATATACGAGGTGCATAGAAAATTTTAATTTTTTTAAATGGAACACCTGTCTTTTTTATATATTTATATCTACATCGCGTCTTTCTTATTACGATGTTATATAACACTTGTATATTTATTTTAAAATTCACGTAAATATTTCCAACAAAATATCTTACCGTTTCTCTAAAAACGAAGTTTGCAATGGAAGATTCAAAAAAAATTGCTTTAATATATGTTTTAATGTATGCCCATTTTGTGTTAAAAATAATAATAATTATTTCTTTATATTTATTTAATTATAATAATTATAGTTTCCTTTTTTGACATCAATTTTTATTACTTCTCCTCAGATTTATACTATAAACATTTTTAAATATATAAGTGTTATAAGCCATCGTAATCAGAAGAACTCGACGAATTCAAACATATAAAACATATACAGGATGTCCGTTTAAAAAATTATAATTTTTCTATTTACCTCGTTTATCTTTTCAGCCAAAGAAATTTTAGTCAATAAATATTTACAGAAATTAGTGGGAGTATAATTTTAAGGGAAACACCCTGTACTTTGGGGCACCCTATCGTATACTTAATTCAAAACAAAATCCGTTGCACGTCACCACCGACCAAGAATTATAAACGAAAAGTATAGCCTACATCGGCATATATTTTGACCTTAAGGTCAACTGTTGGGACGTCACCATGGTTGACTTGCCAACTGTTGACCTTAAGGCCAAAACATATGCCGATATAAGCTGTGCTCTTCATTTATAATTCTTGGTGGGTGATGACGTGCAACGGATTTTGTTTTGTATTAAGTATACAGGGTGTCCCAGATTTAAACGGACATAGTGAAATGGGAGATAGAGCACACTTTGCTGAGTTCAAAATACCGCCACACTTACCCTTTAAAGTGAATGGTTTTCGAGATACGGGGTGTTTTACGGTTCTTGGCCAATTATTTATACCGCCATATTTTCGGAATGGCCGCACATATCGGGAAAATATTTGGTGCAAATATTACACTCTTTTAGTTCAATTAAAAACATAATTTATTTTTGAAAAATTCCAGGGCCGGACTCGTTTTTTTTTTAACGTTGCTATCAGTGCTTCGAACAACACCCTGTATATCATTTATTGGAAAATGTTAGTAAACATTGAAAAAGACAATGGATCAGTGTATAAAATAATCGTCATAATATTTGATGGCACACTTACTGTTATGTTTTAATAAATTTTTGAAATTGTCGTTTGACCAAATATTAAATTCTACAAATAAAGTAGTCAGCAAACTATAGTCATTATATTGTTAATTTCACTGAAATAGCCTACAATAGACCTTATTATTTGTGTTTCTGTACATAAACCGTTTTTAAGCTTTTTTCAGCTTAAATTTCCATTCAAAATAACAAAATCCATTTCACTCATAGAAAAAATTAAAATTAGCTATAAGTAGGCTTGTACTAATATGTACGATTAAAATTAGTTACGTTAATACATTTTTGACGTTTAAGGAACAATAATTTTTTTAAAAAAACAACAAACTTTACATTAGGTACGCGTATCTTAAATTTTGAGTTAGATGTTTTATTAACTACTATTAAAAATCCTAAGTAGGCGTTTGTTTAATATGTCACTAAATGAAAAACTGGTGTTTTTCCAACGCAGATTTAATATTAATGTGTGGTGTGGAATTTATAATAACCATTTAATAGGGCCTCACATATTTGAAGGAAGGTTAACTGGTGAAGTTTATTTCTTTTATTTTCTATGAGATATTTTGCCCGATTTATTGAGAGAGATTGATACCAAGAATATGTGGTTTCAGCATGATGGTGCTGGTCCTCATTTTGCTTTAGTGGTCAGAGATCATCTCAATCTGCATTACCCCAACAGATGCATTGGTCGAGAAGGTACAGTAAACTGACCACCGAGATCTCCTGATCTTACACCTCTAGACTACTTTCTATGGGGTCACCTTAAAGTCAGAGGTGTACAATGAAGAATTCGACACACGGGAACGGTTATTAGAAATTTTTTTTAATGTATGTGATGGTATTAAAAATAACCCGCAAATGATTAATAATCAGTAAGAAACATATTAAAACGTTCCCAAGCACGCATTAACGCTGGAGGCGTTCATTTTGAGAATCTATTGTAATTTTAATTAATTTTATTACCTATTTTTCTTCTTCTTTTCTTTTTCTAATATTACTTAATAAATTATTTGTTTGTGTGTATTTCTGCCCATTTGTTATAAAATTCATTGTTTTAATATTATTTTCTAAAGGTCTTTAGTTACTGATTTTAATCTTTTCTATGAGTGAAATGGATTGTGTTATTTTGAATGGAAATTTAAGCTCAAAAAAGCTTAAATACGGTTCATGTACAGAAAAACAAATAATAAGGTCTATTGTAGGCTATTTCAGTGAAATTAGCAATATAATGACTATAAGTTTGCTGACTACTTTATTTGTAGATTTTAATATTTGGTCAAATGACAATTTCAAAAATTTATTAAAACATAACAGTACGTGTGCCATCAAATATTATGACATTATTTTATACACTGATCCATTGTCTTTTTCAATGTTTACTAACAGTTTCCAATAAATGATATACAGGGCGTTGTTCGAACCACTGATAACAACATTTAAAGAAACGAGTCCGGTCCTGGAATTTTTCAAAAATAAATTATGCCTTTAATTGAACCAAAAGAGTATAATATTTGTACTAAATTTTATCCCGATATGTACGACCATTCCGAAAATATGGCGGTATGAATAATTGGCCAAGAACCATAAAACACCCCGTATCTCGAAAACCATTCACTTTCAAAGGTAAGTGTGGGGGTGTTTTGAACTCAGCAAAGTGTGCTTTATCTCCCATTTCACTGTGTCCGTTTAAATCTGGGACACCCGTATACTATATAGGTAATTCATGGTTCACTAAGTGTTTGGCCTATTTTCCAGGTAACTTTTGACTAACTTCAGCCGCTGAGATCAATCTGATTTAAGTTTTTAAGAAGTTGAGAATATGACACAATGCCAAGGGCCTTCACTAGGTCTAAGAAGATACTTATAGCGAGAGCTTCAATTTGTCAAAACAGCTGTCTAACATAATGGTAAATTTTTATTGCGCCACTTATTGACTTTTTTCTTAAAATCCATACTGAGATTCTGTTATTAAGAGGAATGCTTGCACGTATTCCCCTCATATGGCGAATTATTTGCCAGGGAACAATATTTGAAAATAAAATAATCCACGTCGGTCGTACAAAAAAAATGCAAGGGCCCTTTTTTGTTGAAAATTTCGTCCCCAATAAGATGCATATAATAAGATTTGTCTTAAATACATTTTAAGACCTTTAAAAGGAATATTGACGATACAAAACATGTACAAAATCAGGAAAACGCGCTCCGTTCTAGAGACTACAATTTTTTAAATATCTGATTAATTTTTTTTAAACTGAAGAGTAAAAATACTAAAAAGTGACCAATGGTTTTTTGAAAATTTTATCTAGAAGTACAAGTAAATAATGTTTTAAAAATCATTAATGTAAGTAATTACAAAATATATTATTTATTATGGGATTTAAAAAACCATTGGTCACTTTAGAGTATTTTTACTCCTCTTTACTTTAAAAAAGATATTGATCAGGTATTTAAAAAATTGTAGTCTCTAGAGCGAAGCGCGTTTTCCTGATTTTGTACATGTTTTATATCGTCAACATTCCTTTTGAAGGTCTTAAAATTTATTTAAGACAAATCTTATTATATGCATCTTATTGGGGACGAAATTTGCAACAAAAAAGGGCCATTGCATTTTTTTCGCAAGACCGACGTTATTTAATTTTCAAATATTGTTTACAGGGCAAATAATTCGCGATATTAGGGGAATACGTGCAAGCATTCCTCTTAACTCGCATTTTTTATATGACGTCACTCTAGTTTTTATAATTTTTTCTAATATTTTTATAGAAAAAATTATAAAAACTAGAGATACGTCATATAAAAAATACAAGTTAATAAGAGAATCTCAGTCCGGATTTCAAGAAAAAAGTCAGTAATCTTTATAAAAATAAAGATTTGAAATTGATCTCTAATTTTCTACATTAAGCTCATTTCCACTTTTAAAAATCGGTGTAACAACGGCGTCTAAAAGGCTCTGGATATAGTCCAGTTTCAAAAATAGTGTTGTGGATGCAAATGAGAGGTTCTGCTTATATATGGTTCTAAATCTTTTAATAATTTGGCTGATCTTTTTTTGGCGCCTTTTTGTTTTTTAAGTTTTCATTATATATTTTTTTTAATTTCAGGTTAATTTGTGATAGTCAAAAAGAAGTGGTGTAGTATATTAGAATTTATGTATATTAGAATTTATAGGAGTAGTTATGCATTTTAATTTTACCGGCTAAAGATTTTCCTACAACTATGTAATAGCTATTACATTCTTTACTTATATTTTTTATATTTGTAACATTTTGTTTGTTTCTTTAATAAAATTTCTCTAATATAAATACACCACATGTAATTACGACCCCCTTTATCCCAGAAGGCTCTCGAAGAGCCTTGTGCGGGAGGGGGCTACACATTTAAAGACAAGGGACACACATCCAATATCCGTGTATAATGGAAAAATCCCTCTCACAGTATTTTCCATTGCCACGACCGGGAATCGAACCCGGGACTTTTGGGTGAGAGACAGGTACGCTACCATCTCGACCATCAGTCAATAATACTAAAATGTTGTTTTTTATTATAAATATGAAAGTCACAGAATCAACCAGTAAATATGCGGATTTCACCTACTCTAGTCATACTAAACTAAAAACACACAAAATGTATATTAATGAACAATCAATCAAAGCGGCCACAATTTATTATTATTATTTTTCTTTAAAGTAGCTGTGGACATTAAAAAAAATTAAATAAAAATGCGATTTCATTCAACGGTGTTTACACATAATGCGGCTATAATTTGTAATTTGGTTGAATTGGTATATACTTTACACGGCAACACTGTTCGGAGGCCTAAGCGGCGATCAAATTTATAAATTTTATACAAATGGAGGCATGTACGTCAGGTTCACAAACGGAGTCCATTTGATACGTCCAATTTATCTCTGAATGTATATAAAAAAATATTAAAAATGTTTACCCCTCTGAAGTTCCCATTGTTTAATGATAGAAAAGTAATTGATATATTCCAAAAATATAATTATATCTATTTCCAATATGCCGGAGGCCTGAGTGTCTGTTTGGTAGTCGGAGGCGAAATAGATAGCTGGGCGGGTATATATATATATATATATATATATATATATATATATATATATATATATATATATATATATATATATATATATATATATATATATATATATATATACGGTAATCATACAATCCTGAGCCAGTGATAGTAACTTGAACGCACAATCCTGAGCCAGCTTCGCAATCCTGAGCCATATATGTGGTTCAGGATTGCTCACTATGTTAAAACGCTTGAGGCGCATCTGGAGGACAGTTTGTGAAATTATTGAAATGGCTTAGGTTTGATAGAAATCTCTAAAATTTAGTTCACCATTTTGTCGCCTGGGGGCGCTCGCGTTGGACCATTTGTATATGTGTATATGTGTATTTTCCATACAATCCTGAACCAGAACATTGTGGCAACACTGTAACCATAATATTCGTTTGTCTTCTCATTCTGGTACTATAGTCGCGGCACAATCTGTTTTGACCTAGACATTTTGACTACCGAGCTGAATTTTTCAGAATATGTAGTTTTTGATATGTATAATAACATACTAAAAGTCCCGAAGAATCCGAATTGAGCGTTAGCCGCCATGTTAAAAAAATGGCTTGCGCGCGCAGTCGTAGAAAATATTTTTTTCTTGCTTTATTTATTAACCGATTTTAATTTTCTAAAAAAAAAAATTGTGACTAAAGAATGAGGCTATAATATATATTTTATGCATTTTACTAAACTCAGTCTAAGTGATAAAAAATTTACTTCTAATGAAAAAGTTTGTTTTGAAAATTTTTATTTATGCAATTAAAGAGAAACCTATGGGTTTTATGAAAATATTTGTTAAATAAAAGTTGTAGGCCATAAAAAATCAAACATAATTTTTTTTTGAATTATTTTGTAGCTCTAAAAATAACGGAGATAGAGCAATTTTATTATATAAAATCATATGTTAGGATCGTTAGAATCAGAATTAAAAAGGCAGGATGTGCATTTCAATCACGACGCAATCAACCACAACAAATGTTATTTCCCAGATAAGTTTTCACAGGGTGCGTGAGTTAATAATTATAATAATAATGAAAGAAAAATTTATAAAAATAATAGTCTAACAAAATAAAATAATAGCCTACGCTGCTCTCGACATCAAAGACCACTTTGGCCTGCCGAAAGTCGGCAGAGTATCCGTCTACCTAGGTCACACGACTCTGGAATCTACAGTCACTATACCTACAATATATGGGGAGTATACATTCGGAGGCTATGGGAGGAACTATCCATTATCGAGAATTCGGAAATAATGATAACCTTTCAAATTCACTCCAACAATAAAAACAATTGAAAAATTCCACGGTTATGTTTAACTTCATCTCTATAATATTTATCAAAGCGGATACTTTTGGCATTACATATTTTAACATGTTCGTGATGTAAAATATTTATGGATTTGTGATAACACAACCTAGCCGTGATGAAAGTAGGGGATGGACATCGCCTAACCGCAGCCTGGAATTTTGCAATAGTAGCTGCATTTTTCACCTGTTTAATTAATAATAATACTACCTGAATGGAAACATATTCGATATTCCGATTTCCACATCTACAAAATGTTAAAAAAATAAGTAACTATATTATTATTAAAAGCTTTCATGTAGTTATTGGTTACGGCTTTCACACGTAAAAAGTTGAACTTTTTCACGATTTTATTATTCAGTGCTGCATTTATATAATATTTTCTAATTCAACTAAGAGCAGCAAAAAATTAATAATTTGTAAAACCTATTAACCTTTGCTGAAGTTTGATTAATACCTATAGTTTATTGCTTGTAGAGTTGGATAAATCCTATTTTTCTTCATTTTCACTTAATTCCTTAAAAGTGTTGATTGCTTACATTTTATTATAGTTGTATGTTTCTAAATAACTTGAATAGGTGTGTTTCACTTCCCTCGCAAGGGAGTATTGTAATCGTGAAAAAATCACCCTCCAAGATTTTTGCGGATTTTCGCGTTTCATAGATTAAGAATTTTGAAGTGGCTTGATTCCGTCGGTCTGTTTGTCTGTTAGCGCGAAATATAAAAACTATTTGACGGAGAAGGACTCTGAGAAAAATAATATTTGGCGCATTATAATTTACGCTATTACCAAGGAAGAAACCGAATATATTTTCAGTAAAAAATATGGACACCCTGAAAAAAATGTTAAATTTAAAAATCTCGAATTTTTATATTTTAGATGACATAGATTATGAAAATTATGCTGAATTAGAAACTTGATATACTTTTAGGCAAAAAATATACAGGGTGTGCGTGCACCCTAAAAAAATATTGAACTTAAAAAATTCGGATTTTCACGTTATATATGAAATGGAGTAGAGAAAATTTAGTTGGGTTAGAAACAGATATACTTTTAGGAAAAAATATACAGGGCGGACATCCTAAAATAAATGCTGAAATTAAAGACTTCGGATTTTCACGTTTTAGGATGCCGTAGATTACGGAAATTAAACTGGATTAGAAACCGGATATTCTTTTAGGGAAAAAAATATTATATTTTTATTCACATCCAAAACATATTCTGAGGGGAAAAAAATCACAAGCTATTTGAACAGAGAATTTATTGCATGACAAAAAATTCAATTGGCGAAACGTTGGCCTTTAAATTGAATTTTTTGTCATGCAATAAATTCTCTGTTCAAATTGCTTGTGATTCTTTTCCCCTCGGAAAAAAATATACAGGGTAAACACTGTAAACAAATGTTGATCTTAGAAACCTCGGATTTTCACGTTTTATATGACGTAGATTATAAGAATTAAATTGGATTACTTTTAGGAAAAGAATACACAGGGTGGACACCCTAAAATAAATGTTGACCTTAAACATTATTACGTTTTAGTTGACGTAATTTACGAAAATGAATTATAACCTGATATAGTTTTAGGAAAAAATACACAGAGGCTGGTCATCCTAAACAACTGATGACTTAAAAACTTCGGATTTTTGTGTTCTAGATGACGTAGATTATGAAAGTTAAGCTGGATTAGAAGGGAAGTTTTGTGTAAATACATTTCCAGATTTGTATCTAACTGATATATCAAGATATATCACTTAATCTCAGTTGTCGCTCTCTTTCTCTCCCATTATTAACAAGTTTTATTCACTTCTGCGAATTAAAATTTGCTGATATTTTATTGGTGAAAAAAAAACGCACCTAATATTATGAAATTGATTAAAATTTAGAAACGTACAACTACAGCGTGTCCTATTTTGCTTGGAACCATCCCCATTAAAGTTAATTTTGAGTCCGATCTGGACCACGTTTTTTTTATTATGTACACTGTACAGCTTAAAAATGCATCTGCGGAGTCTATTAGATGTTATAAGGTATAAAAGCACGGCCTGCTACGATTTTTATACGGGGTAAAAAAATAAGAAATCTTATCAACCATCTTTTTATTTCAAATCAGAGTATACAGTGTGTTCACGGATGGAGTTACAAAGAGGGAAAACTTTTTCATTATTGACTTTATAAAAAACCATTCCTTATAAAAAATTTTGCTTTTCATACAAATTGTAATACCATAAAAAATCGAGATCTGATATACGAGGTGTTCAAAAATTAAGAAAACTTGAAATGGTTCAAGAGAAATGTACATTTATTTCTGATTTTAGAGAAATAAGTCATAAGTAAAACTAAATACAAAATTTGATATCTATCTAAATTATTAAAATTACGCGAAAACAATGTCCAATAAAAATAAAAGTACTTTCTCTTGAACCATTTTCAAGTTTTCTTAATTTTTGAATACCTCATATATCAGATCTCGATTTTTTTTATGGTATTACAATTTTTTTTTACGCAAATTTTTTTATAAAGAATGACTACTTCCCTCACGGAAAGTATTGTATTCGTGAAAAAATCACCCTCCGAGATTTTTGCGAATTTTCACGTTTCAGATGACGTAGATTAAGAATTTTGAAGTGGCTTAATTCCGTCGGTCTGTCTGTCTATCTGTTGGCGCTATATCTTAAAAACTATTTGTCGGATGAAAATAATATTTGGCACGCAGTTCACACTATTACCAAGGAAGAAGAGCATATACTGTGAGTAAAAAATATACAGGGTGGACAAACTAAAAAAAATGTTGATCTAAAAATTTCGGATTCTCACGTTTTTAGATTACGTAGGTTACAAGAATTAAGCTGGATTAGCAACCGGATATACTTTTTGGAAAAAATATACGGTGTAGGCACCTTAAAAAAATTTTGCACCTAGAAACCTATGAAAAAGATTATAAAAATTAAGCTGAATTAGAAGCCGAAAATACTTTTAGGAAAAAATATACAGGGTGGACACCCTAAAAAAAATTGAACTTAAACATGTCGGATCTTCATGTTTTAGATGATGCAAGTTTACGAAAATAAGGCTGAATTAAAAACCGGATATACCTACTTTTAGAAAAAAAATATACAGTTTGGACACCTCAAAAAATATGTTGAACTCAAATAGGTACTTGGAATTTTTATGTTTTACATGACGTAGGCTACGAAAATTGAGCAGGATTAGAGCCTCGAAATACCATAGTGAAAAAAATATGCAGGTTGGACATCCTGACAAAATTTAGAACCTAAAAACTTCGAACTTCACACGTTTTAGATGACGCAAATCATGAAAATTAAGCTGGCATGTAAACCGGATATACACTCAGAAAAAATATACACAGGGTAGACACGTTAAAAATAAATTCGCTTTGTCAGCGAGGGAAGTTTTGTGTAAATACGTTTACAGATTTTTTAATAAAAAAATTGTAACTATGGCACTCTACCAATGCATTAGAATAACACCTAAAAGAGAGGTTATCAAAGTCCTAAAATAAAACATCTGATACAATCTACAGTGTGTCTCACCTCTCGCCTACACACCCTCGTATCTTTCTTAGATATTTTCAGATCAACTTCAAATTTTTGCGAGTTGTGCTGTGCAATCAACAAAATTGAATGTTTATGTTGCCAAAAAAAATTTTTTTTCGTCGATCACGGCCTACTGAGAACAGTTTAAAAATATGAGAATTTAATAAAACATATTAGGCTATGTTTAATAGAAAAACAGCATTTGTCTGGATTTAAGCCATTATATAAATTTCATTATAGTCTAGGAGCTAGAAGGTTGTGACAGACGGAGAAGCAGGCAGACAGAATAGTGAGAAAAATAGGGTTACGTTTGCACTCTTCTGGTACGGAATCCTATAAATATATCTGATATCTTCGTTTTTATTTAACATGATTATAGCAAACTAGGTATGTACAATGTACTATCGCGGCCGAAAAAAAGTAATCGATTTTTTATCAAGTAGTATGTTTTTTCGAAAAATTTTCCTTTGTAAATGGGAGTGTTTACATCAGTTATGTCAATTAAATTATTTTGACAAGAAATCATTGGTGGGGTCGTATTTATTAAAAAAAAAAAAACTAATAAGAAATAAGTGCCGCGACTATAGTACCAGAATGAGAAGACAAACGAATATTATGGTTACAGTGTTGCCACAATGTTCTGGTTCAGGATTGTATGGAAAATACACATATACACATATACAAATGGTCCAACGCGAGCGCCCCCAGGCGACAAAATGGTGAACTAAATTTTAGAGATTTCTATCAAACCTAAGCCATTTCAATAATTTCACAAACTGTCCTCCAGATGCGCCTCAAGCGTTTTAACATAGTGAGCAATCCTGAACCACATATATGGCTCAGGATTGCGAAGCTGGCTCAGGATTGTGCGTTCAAGTTACTATCACTGGCTCAGGATTGTATGATTACCGTATATATATATATATATATATATATATATATATATATATATATATATATATATATATATATATATATATATATATATATATATATATATATATATATATATATATATATATATATATATATTGATAAAGGGTATGTTGTGGCCTCCAAAGTAGATACCAAAGATACGTTGTCACCTCATATATAACGTTATGGCCTCCGATTTCGGAGGCGACAACGTTTCTCCTATTTTTCATCGGTTTTGGAAAGAAGGTGACATCTAGAGTTCAAAAACGAAAATTTGTTCGGAGGCGACAAAGTACCTTCCATACTCACAAATAAATATTTTAGTTCCTATATATAACGCTGGCGCTGATGTCGCATTCAGTATTCAATGAGAGCACGTTGTCACCTCCTGATATATAAAGCTGAATTTTTTGTCACAAGCGTAGCGTTCCCGCCTCCTTAAAAAGGCAACGTCGCAGGACATTTCAGCATATTATGGGCGAGTTGCTTTATTCACGGGTTGATCCACCAGATGTGTTTTATCTCGTTCTAACCTCGGACATAGAGCGAGATAAAACACATCTGATGGATCCACCGGTGAATAAAGCAACTCGCCCTATGAGATTGGATAGTGATAATTTAAATATGTCATCAATTATGTCATTTGAACATCCTAAATTATAGTTATTGTTTTATTTACGTGGCATACTGAAAATTTTTGCAGAAAACCGGAATGATACAATATATCAGCTTTGAAATTTTTCATAATTCAAGAAGCTATATTTCAAGATATGATTGGAATAGATATTAAGTATAATATATTATATATTTTTGGAGAAATAAAACAATATAACTTACTTTTAGCTTAAGACGTATAATTTCATGCACATCTGGAGATTCTTTGTAAAATGTAATGTAAGACTAAAAAGTGGGTGAGAACGAGTCAGACTGTACAGGCCAGTACAGGGATATTATCGAAAGATTAACCCCTTATGACATTTTTATTCTTCTAAGAAAATAATGGTAAATACAAAAGTTGTGCGAAATTTTCCCGCGATCTCACCGTACTTATCGAAATTACAATTATACAGGGCGTTCTGGAGATACAAACCTAACTTGTTTTTCTAAATGGAATACCCTGTATGTTTTTATATTTTTGAAATCTACGCATTATCCCGATTCCGACGATATACCAGGTGACCACGAAATGACGCTCGTCTCTATATCTTCTTGGTTTTACAAGATATGAATTTCAAAGTTGGGCACGTCAAATAACAGTTAAATATGCATTATTTTGACCGCTTTTTTACTTTCAGTCGCTTTGAGTTTCACCGGAAATGACACTAACTTTGATTTTTTAAATGGAACACCCTATAGATTTTTACATTTTTGGATTCAGGAGGTCATTTTGGATATATGTAGTTATGGCATATTGAGATAAAAATATTAATACTGACATTTTTATGAGCAAATTACATTTTTTACTAGGCGGCCGTAATCCCAAAAAAATATTTTATTTCATCCCGTCCGGAAAGTACAACAGTACAGTATTCATATGAGGCCGGAAAATGAGACATTACGGTATCAGAGCCGGCAAAGTACCGGAAACCACCGGAAACTTATTACGAACCAATCACAAACTGTTATTATATCTTTTGACAGTTGTTTGACATATAAAAATCAACCGTAAATTAAAAAATAGTGTCAAATGTCAAATGACATAAGAAAATAACCAAGTGTCAAATTATACAAAAATGCTAATATACAAGAAATGACGGGATGAAATAAAATATCATTCGACACACGTCCGTAAGGTGTTATTCCAGCCTCGTTTAGATATTCTAGACTCGGCTCCTGCCGTCGCCTCGTCCATAATATCTACTCGACTGTAACAAGTCACCTTCCGGACTTGTGACGAAAATTACTATTGTTATGCTTCAGTAATTAATAAAAAATACAATTATGACGTTATGCCATATAGCATTTGTGTTAAAAAATCTTAAACATTTCGGAAATCATTTCTCCAAATTAACTATCCTTTTTTAATGGCACCATGGTGGTACACTACGTTATTTCAATAAAGCATTTTATTACCGATTACTTGGTACCAAGGACTTCACTATATCTTTATATTGTAATACATTAATATACATAAGAATAACATTCAACTAGAAATGAAAAAAAGTCAATATTTAACAGTGGATCTTTATCAATTAGATGCCTTTGATCTCTTGAATCTAAAGATGTAAAAATATATGCAGGGTGTTCCATTTAAAATTCCAAAGTTAGCATTATTTCCGGTGAAACCAGAAACGACAAAAAATGTTAAATCTGTTGAATTAATGCATATTTAGCCGTTATTTGAGGTGCCCACATTAGAAATTTATATCTTGTAAAACCAAGAAGAGATAGAGGCAAGTGACATCTTGTGGTCATATTCTTGGTTTTAAAAGATATGAATTTCAAATTTGGACACGTCAAATAACGGCTGAATAATATTTATTAATTCGACCAATTTATCATTTTCCGTTGCTTCCTGTTTCACCGGAAATTATGCTAACATTGGATTTTTAAATGGAACGCCCTGTATATTTTCACATTTTTTATTCAGCAGGTCAGATGCTAGAGATCCACAAATATGAGTTTTTTTTTTTCATTTATATCTTTTTGAATGTTATATTATTCTTATGTATTTTTATGTATTATAATATGAACAAATCCATCATGGTGCCATTAAAAAAAAATAGTTATCCTGAAAAAATTATTTTCAAAATATTTCAGATCTTATAACACAAATTTCATATGATATAATACCATAATTGCATTTTTTGATTAATTATTGAAGCAAAATAAAACATATTTTTGAGATCACGGCCGCCTGGATGAAAAATTAAGTTTGCTCATAAAAATGTCTGCCAGTAATATTTTTATCTCAATATGCCATAACTGTATCCAAAATGACCTCCTGAATATAAAAATGTAAAAATATATAGGGTGTTCCATTTAAAAAACCAAAGTTAGTCATATTTCCGGTAAAACCGGAAGTGACAGAAAATGAAAAATCAGTCGACATAATGCATATTTAACCGTTATTTGACGTGCCCTAATTTGAAATTCATATCTTGTCAAAACAAGAAGATATAGGGACGAGCGTCATTTCGTGGTCACCCGGTACATGTATTGTATGTTTGCTCAACTTTTTGCTCAACTTCTTCTAATATAAATTTTTGCAAAATATGTAGAAAAACAGGGTTGCCTTGAAAATTATATTGGTTAGAAATACCATTCTGCATTTTATTTTGTTATTTTATACTAGGTAAATCATGTTTTTACAAAAAAAACATATTTTATGAAAAGGTGTTCCACATGCCACATAACAATCAATAAGGCCATTTTTTTATTCGATTGAACAAGAACCATTTTGACTTAAAAATGTAGCCACCAAAACTAGGGCTAGTAAGAGAAATATCAAACTAAAATAGTAATGCTTTTGTTTCTGACCAAACTGATTTGACGCCTCCTATATTTTCACATAATTAATTGGATCGCGGAGAAAACCGCATGTTTTTGATGTTGAACTGATCATCTGTGCAACGTAACATGTTTCAAAAATTCCTATTTAATTAATAAAATAAAGTAGAAAAATATAAAATTTTCGTGGCAAAATTGATTCTTTTTATTTTGCAGACATTGATATTTGATGTCTATTGGGCAATTAGGCCAAGCGGCAAGTATTTTTTCGCCACAAATTGATAATAGCATCTTGTTTCACAGACATAAAAAATATGTCAAAAGTGTGATTACCTCCGAGGTCGGAGACTACCCTTAATTTGCAATTTAGGTACAATAATCCGGTTTTCTAGCAATAACTGGTATCCTATTCATCCTACGTGAGAAATGGTGGAATACAAAATTGAAGATATTAAAATTCTCTATAAAAGATGCCCTACGCATATTTTTGCTCAGACCAACGGTTTTTTAATACTAACCGCACAAAATTGAAAAATTCGTGACGGTCACAGCGAGCGAAAACCTTTGGTCTGAGCAAAAATATGTAAAGTTTATAGAGAATTTTAATGTCTTCAATTTTGTATACCACTATTTCTCTCGTAGGGTGAATAGGAAGCACCTTATCGTTAAAAAACCAGATTTTAATACATAAATCGCACAATTAAGGGTAGTCGCCGATATCGGGGGTAATCACACTTTTGATATGTTTTTTATGTCTCTGAAACAAGATCATTAAGAAAAAAAAATGTATTATCAATTTGTATTTTTTTGTGGGTTTTTTCGACCTGCCGCCGTATGGACTAAAAAGGTTGGATCAAATATACAATACATATACAGGGTGAATCAGTTTTAATGGGATAAACGCAAACGAATAATAATAATAAAATTTTGTTATATAAACATATCCTCAAAATTGCTTAGTTTGTGAGATACCAAGTGTTTTTATTTTTTATCTTTGAAACGGGAAAAGATATTTCAGTCAAATTTGGTATATGATAGTTTTGGACAAAACCACATTCATTCTTGTGCTCCTTAACATTAACACAAGATCCAGTGGCATACAAATCGGGGCCATCTGATCACCTTTTTTAAAAAAGTGGACGCGTCTGGGTTTTTTTAAAGATTTATAATAATTTTTATAATCGTTTGTCAATTCCAAGTAAATTAGGTCTCTACAAGTGTTAACCATAATGTATTTGATTTTGAGTTATTTCCCTATTTGTTATTAGAAATGTATAAAAACTTGAAACCCGGCAAGATGTTGTTTAATGGAAAATTGAATTAAATTGACGACTTATTTTAATTATAAATATAAATGTCTGTTTAGTTTAATCTTTTGACAATAAACTATTACACCTTAATTGAATTAGAGGTTTTTAATAGATTTACGTCAAAGTTGAATACATATTAAATATAATAATGCAATAAATTCCAATAATATAGCATTCTTACAGTTGCTTTAAATATTAATAAGTTGTATCAATTTCAAAAGTCTCGCCAGTTTTCCATTAATGACGTCAAAAACGGACGGTCTCGTTATTGGTTAAAGTCCAAATAAATTCGTTCGTGCACGTGACGTCACAATACTAACCTCAAAAATATGTAATTTTTACGATTTTCAAATATGCTGCTTTTATCAAAATTTCTGCTCCTGTACTATGAACTAAAATCTTGTTCAGTGCATTATTAATGAAGTTTTAATTGCCTTAATCTAATAAAATAAGATTGTTTTTGTTGGTTGGAAATCCAATCTATAATTAGCTGCCTATTTTTAATAATCTACAAAATTAAAACTGCAGGGTGTCCCGAAATAACGTGAAAACCTCTTAAGGGTATTTCCTCATCAAGAAATAAATATAATCTCTTATGTACAGTAAAGTCGAGAACGGCCTCCTTGAGCCGCTAGATCTCCTCAAAAGGGGGCACCAAAAAGTGATTTGATTTTTTTTTTTTTTCGAAAGTGACTATAGCTGGCGGAATGAAATTTGGGCACGACTTTGTACTTATGGAAGGTCTTCTTAATAGGTAAAAGTTAACAGGAGTTAAATTATTATGCATATACAGGGTGTCCCGAAATTAGTGGTCATCATTTTACCAGCTTGTTCAAAAATAAGGCAAGAAGTTCCTACAAATATAGCCACAGAAAGGCTTCCTAATGGAGCTACAACCCTTTAAAAGTGCTTCCTTGATGATGGTTTTTAGTTAATATTTCCGAAACCGGTGAAATTAAAAACATGAAATTTTGGTCAATTACTAATCATTTTATGACCAATAAGGTAGTGTAAAAATGAATCAAAAATTTCATTCAGGGGTGGGTCAAACAGGGAGGGGGTGGAGTAAAATGCCCCACAACTTTTTCGCATGTAAGTTTTTCCAAATTTTGGTAGCAAATTATGGAATACCAGAGTTTTTCTGCAATAAAGGTATTCTAGTTGTACTTTGATATGGCGCACCGTTTTCGAGTTATTTGAGTTTCTGGAAAACAATAATCACAAAAAAATCACAACGGAACGAGTAGGATGCACAGTTCTCTAGGTACTTAGTATCTAATTAATAATAGAATTATGCTGAAATGATCGCTTCCAGGGCGCTACTGCAAAAAATAATAATAGGACAATTTTATTAGTAATTACTAATTAAATGTAAAGTTTATGTTAATAGGCCTATGACTTTGCTAGAATTAAAACAAAAAATATGAGAAGAAATTAATAGAATTCCACCTGAGATGTGTTTAGCAGTTTTTAATCACATGGAGAAGGTATTGCAGGAGTGTTTTGACCGAAATGGAAGGCGCTTCGACAATATAATTTTTAAAACATAAAATCCGCCTATATTGTGTGTATTTTTGCAGTAATAAATTTATTTTAAAACTTCAAGCAAATTTATTATTAGCCTTTAAAAAGGGAATTCCATTCCTGGACACCATGTATAAACCACAATAGTTGAAATGTTTTATTGTGTATTTTAAGTCCCTAAAGGAGTAGTTTGTTATTTTCCTTATGTTTTATATCTTAATTCCTCTGGTTCTTATCACCCCCAATCATGATTAGGTACCACGTATCTTGGGCAATGGGAGTCAAAACAACTTCTTTTTAAGAAAATTAACCAGAATTAATCAGAACGGTATAAAACTAGTCAAAAAAATATATTTTTTAACCTTAGTTATTACATTTTCGAAAGCAAATACGTTTCTTAAGCTGTAAAACTTATTAGCAATTTAATAAAAAATAAAATGTAATATATTATATTTTATTAGTAATATATTAAAGTAATATATTAAAGTAATTTATTAAAGTGATATATTAAAATGTAATATATTACATTTTATTTTTTATTAAATTGCTAATAAGTTAGTTTTATAGCTTAAGAAACGTATTTGCTTTCGAAAATGTAATAACTAAGGTTAAAAAAATATATTTTTTTGACTAGTTTTGTACCGTTCTGATTATCTCTTCTTGGGTAATGCGAGTCAAAACAACTTACTTTTAAATTAAGAAAATTATATTTCTTTGTCATGTTTTTAATAAATTTTATAACTAAACAAACGTACTTATAAACAAATATATTTTGTTGACTCAGATTTTTACAGTTCTCCTTAACTGACCACAATTTCCTTGTCCTTCCCTACCTTACAAAAGTCATGTTCCTCATTTTATTTAATATTTCGATAAGTAATATTTCATGAGTAAAACATTCTGAAACTGAATTTATATTCATATTAAAAACACGCCCTTATAATGCACGGATACAGAGGTGTCTTTGTGACCTCCGATAATGTGACAACACTGTCGGAGCCGGCAACGTTATTAACGTGAGCGCTTGTATATAGATTTCGGAGGTCACATAGTACTTTATGTGGTTTCCATATATGACCTCCTTAAAAGTCAAATTTCTCTTCCCCTCTTTTGAAATACAGATTCGTGACCCTCTCCTCACCCCATATATGAATTTTTTTTTTCTCTAGTTGAACGGGGAGACCCGGAGGCGAGGTCGCCTCTTCCATGTAGTGGAGGTGACAACATACCGCGTATAGATATATATATATATATATATATATATATATATATATATATATATATATATATATATATATATATATATATATATATATATATATATACGTGCACGGCTATCTTAATCGCCTCCATACATCACACAGGCACCCAAGCCTCCACGTTAAGGAAGTACGTTTTTTGTGTGTATTTTGTGTAAATGGTAAATAATAACACACCTCTACACAAGCACCAAGAGAGGGGTAAGAAATAAGCATTCTGAATATATACAAATTTTTGCCATATTTGTAAATGTAACACACCTCCAAATACTGAGTAGCGGAAACGCCTCTTTTGTATAAGTTTTTGTACACTAGATTTCGGTTACGCCTCCAGCAGTGTTGCCACATATATTGAGCGGGAGTGGGGGGTGAGTTCGTATTAAGATGATGCGCTAGAATATTATTCGTTTGTGTAACAGACCAGGTGGTATGGGTGCAGGCGTTTCGAAGTAAATTCGGACATAATTTTTTTGCTGGAATCGGTATGGTAACCTGGTCTGATATTGTTTAAAACAATTTTTGTTATAACAAATAGAAAAATTACGATTTTTTACTTAAACTAATTTTTTTTATATATTTTGACCGATTTCCAACAAGAACTGTTCATATTGTTTAAGTGCTAATTGTGGCATTTCATAAATTTTTTCTCTTCCTTTTCTTTTGGGGATTTATTACCATATCTCTTGAAATTCCTATCGAAAAATCTTGATGTATCTAAATAATACTCAAATTAACCAGTTTAAAACTGGGAAGTAACCTCTACTCCTTTGACGTGATGTCAGAGGGACAGTTAGAGCGTGTTTTTTGACAACTAATATGAATTAAAAGAATACAAAAACACTGCGCTGGCGTTTCTTAAACTACATCTGTTTCCTTTTTCAAATTTTAGGCTTTAGATTTTAATGTAATGTGTAGAATAATAATAATAACAATTTTCTTTTACACCGTGTTATTTGGTAGTGGTGAGAGATAGAAACATCCCTCTGGTGGTCAGTTGCTACTACCTGTCAAGACATCGATGATGTCTCTGTGACAGATAGCGATTTGAAAAGCAAATACCAAAAGCAGACGACCTCTATCGCTTGTGGACTAAACTACATGCTAAATAATAAGTAGAAATCCAAGTAACAACTACTCAACGGGCAAAAGCCCCGATTTGCATTGAATTACACTTGGAAATCCAAAATTGATAGCCAATATTATTCGAATAATATTGGCTATCAATTTTGGATTTCCAAGTGTAAATCAATGCAAGTCGGGGTTTTTGCCCGTTGAGTAGTTGTTACTTGCATTTCTACTTATAATTTCTCTGCACTTTTTCTAAACTCTGAATATGGACATTGTAGAAGGGACTCCAAATACTGTAGGCATACTCTAAACGCGATCTTACAAAGGAATAAAAAAGCAATTTTAATATGCTAATATTGTTGAAGTCGTTGGAGTTTCTTATAATGTACCCTAGAGCTCTAAAACAGTCTGAAGTAAGATTACTGATGTGATTAACAAATGAAAGTTTCTGATCAAATGTCACTCCCAAATCTCGGTAGGTAACAGGTCGATTTAAATTTGTGTCGTTTATAGAATAATTAAAGGTAATTAGATTTGCTTTGTTGCTATATGTCATGACATTACACTTTGCTACATTTAAGGGCAACTTATTTGCAAAACACAAGTCATTTTGCAGCTCCATACAATCCTCAATGCTTTTGATGTTACAGTACAGTTTCATATCATCGGCATACAGTAAGCAATTTACCTTTAGACTACAAGTGATATCATCAATGAATATGTTAAAGAGGAGTGGCCCTAGGTTGGATCCTTGGGGAACGCCAGATGTTACTGAAATCTCGACAGACTGATGACCAGAACATTCAACATATTGCTTACGATTCGTAAGATAGGATTTAAAAAATTCTTGGAGACTCGAAGAGAAACCATGAGCTTTAAGTTTAGTAATAAGTATGTTATGATCAAGTCTGTCGAATGCCTTAGAAAAGTCAGTGTAAACAACATCAGTTTGTAGTCCTGGATCAATAGATTCTGCTACACAAAAAAGATTTGTAATAGTGGATCTACATCTACACGTAACATAAAAATCTAAAGCCTACACTTTGAAAAAGGAAACAGATAGATTCCAAAACGTCTGTCCAGTGTTTTTGTATTATTTTAATTCCTATTAGTCGTCAAAAAACACCCTCTAATTGTTCCTCTGACATCACGTCAAAGGTGTAGAGGTTATTTCCCAGTTTTAAACTGGTTAATTTGAATATTTGTTAGATAAAACAAGTTTTTTCGATAGTAACTTCAAGAGATATAATAAATCCTAAAAAAAGGAAGAGATATTTTCAGTTATTAATTTTTAAAAATTAATAACATTGAAAATAGCAAGTTTACGAAAAAAGTTATTGTTGGAAATCGGTCGAAAAATATAAAAATGCTTAATTAGTTTGAGTAAAAAAATGTTATTTTTACCTTTTATTAAACTGTTTTAAACAATATCAGACCAGGTTACCTTTTGGTAACATAGATTTTCATAATCGACACTGTCTCCTGAACCGATTCCAGCAAAAAAAATCAGTCCGAATTTACTTCAAAACGACTGCGCCCATACCACCTGGTCTAAAATATAGTAGGGCCAAAAAGAGTAGTCAGTAAATCCAGGGGGAACTAGTTGTGGTTTTCATCTCTGGTAGGCGGATAAAACTTTATATATTTCTCTCAATTATATGGGATTATATGGTAAAAAGAGCTGCCGCTTCTATATTCCATAAAAGCTACTTTGAAGAATTTCCGGTGAATTTTTTGATCTACTGACTACTCTTTTTGGCCCTATTATAAGTTAACAGTTTAAATTATGCTCAGCATATGAACACCTTTAAATTTAATAAAGCAAATTATCTGGGCTCTACAAAATCCTCGTGCAGTTTGTCAGATTAAAAGCTCTGGGCCGTTCATCGGTAAATATGGTGTGGAATTTTAGATAATAGAGTAATAGGGCCAATATTTTTTTAGACACTTTAAAAGGAGACATAATATTTTGCAATATGTCATTCCCAGTTCTTGTGCGCTTTATAATTTATCGCATTTTTGTCACTCTGTAACATTTTTGTATTGAGTAATAATATTTTACTTGCTTCCGTGTAGTTTAGTAAAATAATAGCTTTTATTAATTTAAATAGAATAGAAAACTAGGTACTCTAGATTATTGGATTTTTTTTGTTAAAAATGACGAGAGTAGAAGAGGAGTCCAAATCCAGCTAATAACCAAATTTTCGATTTCCATTTGATATAAGCTGAACAGGAAGTTGCCATATTCGGGTAGGGAATAAAAAACTAAGAAAGGAATGTAGAAGTTATTTTACTTTGAGTCTCACCGGTTAGAATATACAGCATCTGAAAGTACCATGTATACTCGGAAACAGTTAATTTTGATGTATGGTGATATGACAAAGAATGCTTATAATTTTTAGCAGAATTCGAACATGCAAATATATAGCGGGTGTTCCATTTAAAAAATACAACTTTGTTCGCACACGTTCTTTAAAACACCTTGTATGACAACTGTATAGTTGGTAATAAACTGCAGGTAAAGCCTTAAAATTTCGTAAAGAAAAATATAGTTATTTAATAAAAATAATAAAATTAGAGGAGTAGTCACAATTAAGACAATGACCCTTTACAAACTAATGACTTCTTCAAAGAATTTACCGAGTTATTTTTTAGGTTTTATCTGTTAGTTTACCTTTAATAGTTTTGAAAACATTGAAAAATCTTGGAATGCTATTCTATGAAACAATAATATTTTTCTAAATTAGCATACCTATCTGAAGATTTATTGTTTTTTTATCATTTTTATTTAATTTGTTTTTGTCAATCAAGTAATAAGGTTTTTCTTTAATCACTCTTATAATTTATTTTCTCCTCATACAGACCATTTTTGACATTTCTCGAAAACTACTTTAAACAAGTTGGTAAAAGGGTAAAATCTATAGAGTTAATTATTTTTTAAACAGAGTTTATATCATATGGTGTCCTATGTAAAAAAATATTACTGTTATAGTTTTGTGAAATATGACGAAGACAAATTGTCAATATTATAGAAAAGTAGCACTTTTTATAATATACCTACTTGTTGACCTATATTTTGCTTTTTTAAAAGGCAAACAAAAAAAATATAAATTAAATTCGTTACTTTTGGGACACAAAACATACCGTGCCTTCATTTCAAAACACTACACAAGAAAATATTCGGTAAAGCTCGTGAGTCCGACCGTAATAGTGGGGATAGCTGCCATGTATCATCGTCCATACGCAAACGCATTCATACGCGTTTGCTTGCATTCGTGAACGTGAATTTACCATGCACACGATACTCCCCTCTACTTCGAATGAACACGATCACTTTATCTCCATGTAGCTACGAAAATTGAAGGCGCGGTATACCTGGTGACCACGAAATGACGCTTGCTATATCTTCTTGGTTTGACAAGATATGAATTTTGAAAATTTGGGCACGTCAAATTACGGTTAAATGTGCATTATCTCGACCAATTTTACATTTCCCGTCACTTACGGTTTCACCGGAAATTAAACTAACTTTGATTTTTTAAATGGAACACCCTATATATTTTTACATTTTTTGATTCAGGTCAGTTTGGATAAAGTTATGGCATATTGAGATAAAAATATTAATGGCTGATATTTTTATGAGCAAACTTAATATTTCTTCTAGGCGGCCGTGACCCCAAAAATATGTTTTATTTTGCTTCAATAATTAATCAAAAAATACAATTATGGTATTATGTCATATGAAATTTGTGTTATAAGATCTCGAACATTTCGGAAATCATTTTTTCAAAATAACTATTTTTTTTAAATGAGTCCATGGTGGCTCTATACGTTATTTCAATAAAGCATTTAATGTTGTTCATATTTATAATACATAGAAATACATAAGAATATTATAACATTCAACAAGATATAAATGAAAAAAAAAACTCATAATATTTAACAGTGGATCTCTATGAAGCAGATGCCTTTGACCCCCTGAATAAAAAAATGTGAAAATATACGGGGCGTTCCATTTAATAATACAGTGTTAGCATCATTTCCTGTGAAACCGGAAGCCACCGAAAATGTTAAATTGGTCGAATTAATGCATATTCAGTCGTTATTTGACGTGTCCAAATTTGAAATTCACATCTTGCAAAACCCAGAGAATATACCAGGTGAACACGAGATGCCACTTGCCTCTATCTATATCTTCTTGGTTTTACAAGATATGAATTTCAAATTTGGGCACGTCAAATAACGGCTAAATATGTATTAATTCGGCCGATTTATCATTTTTTGTCGCTTCAGGCATTGAGTAAATAATATAAAGAGGTGCAACCGTCAAGGGGCCGAGATTTTAGTGTTGTATTTTTTTGTCAATAACTATAGAATTATCTACAATATTTAGGAATAACAAATACCTTCTCATAGCACTAAAAATTGAAAACAATCCTGAAGCTATTGACAAAAAATACAATTCTAAAATCTCGGCCCCTTGACGGTTGTGCCTCTTTATATTATGTATTTACTCAATGCTTCAGGTTTCGCCGAAAATGATGCTAACTTTGGAATTTTAAATCGAACACCCTGTATATATTTTTACGTTTTTTGATTCAGGAGATTAAAAGCACCTACTTGATAGAGATCCATTGTTAAATATTATAACTTTATTTCATTTCTAGTTGAATGTTATTCTTATGTATAATAATATGAAGATATTGTGAATTATTTGGTACCACGTAATCGGTAATTAAATGCTTTATTGAAATAACGTAGTGAGCCACAATGGTGCCATTTAAAAAAAATTAAATAATTTGGAAAAATGATTTCCGAAATGTTTAAAATCTTATAACACAAACGCCATGTGGCATAATGTCAAAAATATATTTTTTGATTAATTACCCAAGCAAAGCAAAACATTTTTTGGGATTACGGCCGCCTAGATAAAAAATTAATTTTGCTCATAAAAATGTCAGCCATTAATATTTTTATCTCAATATGCTATAACTGTATCCAAAATGACATCCTGAATTTAAAAATGTAAAAATATGTTCCAAATAAAGTATCACAAGTCCTTACTTTAAGTCCATTAAAAAATTTAGGGTTTGCAACTGCCACTCGAACGGGGTTGAATTAAAAGATGAAATTTGTACGTTGCAGGATGTCATTTCAGAATCCAAAATCGACGTAGGTACCTAGGGATTTTTAAAAAATATTCACAATAATTGAGATAATGAATTTATTTCATTTGGCTGTTCCACACTGTATGTATTAACACAAGAACATTACTTAACTATTTGATATGACATGTTGCTAATAAAATCTTAAGCTTGTTTTTTATGCAATATTGTATATCCACTTACTTTTGAATAATGTCAAACCTGCAAATAAAGTCATAATTGGTTATAAAAATTTAAAAAGAATAATACTACTTACCCATATCTGTATTAATAGATTGTCGAGTTCATCATCTTCAGGTTAAAGCTGATCTTTGAACACCTTTGTATAAAATGTGTATGTGTATCTATTTAATCTATTCAGTACAGTTTACAAATATTTTTGATACTGCTCATTTACAGAGGATTTTATTATTGCTAATTTACATATTTTATACTGGTTTAATAACTGCAATTTTAGTTACTTTTTTATGAAAAACATATTGAAATACTACGTACACTACCAACATTAATTTTTCAACCAAAGGAATAAATAAATAATTTTACACACACCAAAATCATTCACAAATTTTTGTTCTGAATAAATAAAAACGTTAAATTATGTTTATTCTTATTTTGTTTTAAATAAGCTACTTCCAAATTATTTTTGAACTAATTGTATTTTCTGAGCCTGAGTAATAATTGTAATACTCGTCTATTTTAATTAATCATTAATCAATATGTCAATCTACTACTAACACTAGTTACTAGTTGAACAACTATATTACTTCATAAACAAAGCTAGTACGTATACATGTTAATAAAACATTATTGAAGTCAAATCGCACGCGAGCGCTTTTCCACAGAAGGTAAAATAACACCAATGAATAATATTTACACACATATAAAACTAACGTACTAACTTACCTCCGTACACTGTTGCCAATTTTCTGAGGTGTATTGGTGTAGAGAACATGTGGAGGCAAATTCTGCTTAACCATCATTTGTAGCGTATATGCGTATTAACTGGTGGCGCCTTCTGGTGGAATTACAGTGAACTACATTGTATAACTGTATATGTACACCATACCAATTGGCCTCCGACATAAAATTTGGGAAACGCCTACTAATGACGTAATAATGACAATGAACATGTTTTACACATAGGTTCGTATTGGTCACCGATTTTTCGAAGTCGCCTCCGATTTTGAAGGCGTATTCGTTAAATACGTATATCATTTTGGAGGTGTATAAGACACTTTGCATATATATATATATATATATATATATA